>CAUYSK010018053.1:0-35149 GCA_963575035.1 Avahi laniger
TAAAAATATATAGGAAAAATTAGCCAGGCATGGTGGCGCATGCCTGTAGTCCCAGCTACTTGGGAGGCTGAGGCAGTAGGATTGCTTGAGCCCAGGAGTTTGAGGTTGCTGTGAGCCAGGCTGATGCCATGGCACTCACTCTAGCCAGGGCAACAAAGTGAGACTCTGTCTCAAAAAAAAAAAAAAAACAAAAAAAACACACTTATTAATCATGGCACTGTATTAGGCACCTGAAAGTAAAGCAGTAAATAAAATCGAGTTCCTATCATCTTGCAGTTTTGAAGAACTAAAACAAAGCCATTGTGTCTGGACTTCGGGAGTAGTGAGAAGTACACAGAAACCATATTATTACAGAGCCTTATTACAACCCTGGATATTTTTTCAGAGAATAAAGAAAATCCACTAAACCATTTTAAATGGAAGATAGAATATGATATAATTTGTATTTTTAAAAGGTCCCTCTGACTCATTGTAAAAACAAAATGGATTGTGGGAGGCAAAAAAGCAAAAAAGAAAAAAGAAAAAAAGATGGAAAATTTCAGTCATTACTAGATTTTTCACAAAAGATGAGTTCAAAAAATTCTGTGTCATAACTGACATGCTCTTAGTAAGTCCACTGGGTGATTTCATGGGCACCAGGATAATCCTCTTGCCTGGAAAACCTCCTATTCTGTGGTACTTGTAATCGTATTATGCAAAAAGGCCTTTCATTCTGTAAGTCAAAGAATAGTTTCAAATTCAAACATTCCTGGGAGGGCTGCTTTGACAAGGGAGAGGGAAGAACATTGAGGAAGGTGAGAGTGCTCTACAGATGGGAAAAAAGGGCGACTAAACACGCTTCTGCTACTTCCCAGTTGTACCTAAAACCCACCCTAGTGCCTTTAACCATATTTATTTCTCTGTCTTAGAAGAGAATTACACCAAGAGCAGTCTGACAACCACAATCAAGCACCTTAACACGCCAAAACCCTCATCTCTTCAAAGGTTCAGAATGTTTTCTCAAATCCCATTTTTGTTTCCTTCCTTTCGTGAGTTGAGACACTTTCACTGCTTCTGAAATTACATTGTTCCAAACACAATAAAATACATTTCTACATGAAGGGAAAATTAATAGCCAACTTTCATGTAAGTTAATTTCCTATTTTTCCTTTGGCTTTTCAATGTTTCTATTGCATTCATAAAAATAATATAGAGAGCCCTCCAAAGGATAATTAAATAAATTACTTTAGTTTTAATGCACTGACTATGTAGCCTCCAAAATAATTTCTCTTTAGTAGCTTGTGAATCACACTGGCCTATTCACCATGCATGTGGAGTACTACTGATGGTCTCTCTTACAAGTCTTAAACTACAAGTATCTTTTCAATACAGGATAATCTATTTGATACAGGCTCAATTAAACGTGGAATTTGTTTTAAATGGGCTAAAGGCACTTCAGGCAATTGATCATTTGGTTTTGTTACAATTCAGCAAGTGGCGTATGCTCTTGGCAACAGAACCAGGCTGCTTTAGTACCATGGATAGCGCCTGGCTCCCACCTTTCCTTGTATAGTGTATATATCTGTAACTCTATTAAACCTCCACGATTTCTAGCAATAAATGCAGAAACACAATGCTAAGTGTAAGAATAATAATGTTTATGTGTGAATAAGCAGTTACAAACCAAGAAAGTAACCTGATTTCCCTTTTCAAATAACAAAAGCAACTTTTTCAGAAAAGAGACCAAAACTTAAGTCGGGCATGTTAAAGCCCTGCAGAAATAATTGTACTCCCTTGAAAAGATGTTCAGTAGGAAAATCCTCATAGAAGCTGTGAATCTATTAAATTTCTTTTCTCCATCTACTGGCATACTATTTTAAGGTTCATGCATATTTCTTGGGATTTCAACTCATCTCAATAAATATTTATTAAGCAACTACTATGACTAATGTTAAAGACCTTCTTTTAGCTCTGTCAGACCAAATCAGAGTTTAAGATATTTTTATCTTACCATAAAATCCACTAGATGCTAGATCTTAGGGTTTTTGTTAAGAATTCTGCAATAGTTCCCAGGTTGTGATTGTAAATCTTAGTTCAGACAATGTGAAAACATCCCTTCAAAGAAAATGGTAAAGAAAAAAACCTAAAGATTATTTTCTCAAAATTACCATCTATGATATTAACTACAATAGGGCAATACCAAAAGACAATTATCTTAATATTCTTTCATTCTAAAAGCGGGAAAGAAATAAAAGCCTAAAATCCCTTATCAGAAATCCTTAGGGCCTCATATGTTTCAGAATTCAGGATTTTTTTTTAGATTTTAGAAAGATATTAAATTGTACGTTATGTAACACCCCTCAAAAAGTCTGAGACATGGGTATATGCATACACAAAGAGTGGAATGCGTACCACCTGAAGGATGGACATATTTGAAACTCGGACTTTGGGGGGAGGGAGGGTCAAGGGCAACATACATAACCTAAACATCTGTACTCCCATAATATGCTGAAATAAAAAAATTAAAAAAAGTCTGAGACAGCACAAATATTAATAATCAAACAGTTATATATTTATGCACCAAAACCTGCTAGTATTCATACTGAGTGAGACAAAGACTATAAAGAGCTTCACATTGTCAAATAAAATTCTTCCGTCAAATGAAATTAAAATCAGAAAGTTCGGGTTTTGTCACAAAAAGGGTTTCAAGAAAGAAATCTTCATAACTTTCAGATTTCAAAACTCTGAATATGAGAGTGTGGACCCAGATTTATTGAGCAGTAGGCATTACACATACATTAAAATTTAATCTTCATAATAAACCTCTGAGGAACATTCCATTAGTTCCATTTTATAGATGAGAAAATGTGGGCTCAGAGAAATTAAATAACATGGCTAAGGTCACACATAAGTGAGAGGGGTAACCAAGAATCACAGGAAGTCTTTCTGCCTCTGCCACCAGCGTGCTTCTTACTATATACACCACCCGCTCCAAGGAGATCCACTATGATGAGCAACTGGATGGTCATTACTTCTGCCTACATTCCACCCAGGCTTATGGATTAGATAAAATGAGTGCAGTATTATTCTGATAAGCCATAATCAAACTGTAATAGGAGATTTCTTAAATTTCACTAAATATATTTGTGGCAGCGAAGTTTATTCCACTTAATTCCACTTCAGGCATGAGAAATAGGCTGCAATCCCTAACATCATGTCATTTTTGTGCCTTTCCTAAAAATCAAGTTTCTTCCTGATTTCAGTTCGTCATGAACATTATTTGACAGTCATCAGTTGATGACTACCATGGAAACTCCCCTCTCTGCAACTGGCGGGAAATGAATTAGCAACATTTCCTGGAAGAGACCCAGTTTTACCCCAAAAAAACTTTCAAACATGATGTCAAGCACTGAAATTTCTCCTACTGTTGTGATTGGTGGAGGGTTTTAAGGAATCTGACAGATGGAAAAGTCTTTAGTTATCAGCTAGTCAGACCCTTCATAGTATAGATGAAAGGTCTGAGGCCCTGATTCTTATTTTCTATCACTTTCTGGGCCTTCCATTGCATTTAATTATGACCAAAAAGAGAGAGAGAGAGAGAGAGAGAATTAAACCAATATTTAGCAAGGAAACTAAATGTGGTGATGCATTTATCCAGCATTGTCTTAAAGTACAATTCTTAAAAAAACAAACAAACCCCATCAACAGGAGTAGAGTTTGGGGAACTATTATACAAGTAAAGGGGGAGATGACCTGGGACCTTCCTCAGCCAAACAATGAAACCAATTTACCAATATTCATATAATATGACATCATTGCGATCAAGCTAGACATGACTTTACAGATCACTAGACATTCTTTAAAAGGAGCCAATTTATCATGTATGCACATTAATTCCATTTGCATCCCTAGCTTTTTCAGTTACATTTTTAATCAGGAGGATATTACTATCCCCGAATTGGCTGTCTATTTGGCCAAGAGGAGTTCCATACTGTTAACCTATGTTAAAGACAGATGGAACTGTGCAAAACAAACAAATACCCTGTACTGAAATGTGCCAGTATGTTAAATAATAATGAATTTGACCCTGTGGGTGAGTCAGCCAAAGGAGACCAACATAGGGAAATGGTTTCATACAAAATAGTGATTTAGAACATGGATTCTGGGGAAAGCTGAGCCTTGACTCTGCCACTTATCAGATCATCATGACCTTGGGCAACTTATCTATTGTGTCAAAATTTTTTATATTGAATATGTATTACTTTCATGGTGAGAAAATAATTAAATTTGTTAACTGAAAAAGGCTGCCTTTACCATCTAAAACTGAGTGATGCTTCATACACATGTATAGGGCATCCAGAGGTCGGGAAAAATGATCAAACCACTATATGGGAGAAGATTGTGTCAGAGAAAAAGCATGAGCTAGCACTGTCCCTTATAAATCTGTCATAACTGTGAGTTTCCATTTCCTCATAGTTTCTCATCAGAATATCTACCTAGCAGGGTTGCTAAGAAATTTGTCTTCTTAAAAAATCAAGCTTTGTGCCTGATGTATAGTATATGTTCAAAAAACAGTAGCTATCATTTTTATTATGCATATAATGCCTCTATGTTTTCTTTAAACCCTAAACCATGTAAGTTCACAAAGATTTCTAGAGGCAATATTTTCTTTTTTGCAATCCATGGATTTATTTTTATGAACACATTAAACCCCCAACTCTCTCCTCCTGTAGGGAGCACAGTCTGTTAACTTTGGATCCAACTGAATTGAAATAGCCTGTATCCAGGTGATATCCAGGATGTCTACTCAGGAGGAACCCAGACACTGAGGAAAGCCCAATCTGGTGCTTGGGAATAACTTGGCAGCCACAGTAATACATAGGAAGGGAAAGAACTGCAGGCAAAAGGAACACAGGATCCAGCTGAAGGGAAAATCCACTCAAGGAATGGAGACCAGAATTAGATGATGATGGCGATTATGATAACAATGACAATGATAACAAAGAAGATGGTAATGAGAAAACTGAATCACAGAGCAGTTAAGGGAATTGGTTAAATTCATAAAGCAGGTAAGCGGTACAATTTACATTTGAATCTTGGAAATCTGGCTCCAGAGTTTTTAACCCAAAAACAATGAGGTGAGCACAATTCTTGGCTTACACAGCCTACTTCACTTCTGTAGGAACAAGTCCAGCTGGTTCTGTCAGAAGTCTGTCTCACGTCTGCCACGTGGAGCTTGGCCTGCAGACTCAACCACTGTTTCTCACTCCACACCATGTTTTTTGACCCTGCTCAATGTAACTGACCCTGTTTGTGATGATTTAGGTAAAGCACCTTGTAGATGAAAGATGGCCTGGCAAGCTCCTCTTTATCACTATAATCCTAAGAGTTAGTCAAACATTAAAAGGGGGATGTAAACCAGACCTGATTTTACTCAGTGATAGTCATGTGTTCTGAAGAGGTTTGGTGGACAATAACCTTGACTTGTTCTCAGTATAAGTACAGCCCTCAGCTTGGATGGAACAGAATTTGAGAAACAAAATGAGTTTTCCTTAACTACAAACAGGAGACATGTGTGCATGTAGCCAAACGCACAAGATCTGATGTATGTGTCTGTTCATATATGTAGCAAGATAGAAGAAAAGATGTTTTTGTTGAAGATATGTCATTATCAGGGCCACCGCTCACCCCAGGTTTCTGCTGTATGAATTAGAAAAGAGGCCCTTTGGGGGACTGCAGCCATACAGGAACACAGCTTGCCTAGCATAGCTTGCTTCTGGGTAAATTAGAAAAGGACATCTCTTTCTCCAGGTGGATACAACACTACAACAGGATAAATGGCTTGGTGAACAAGCCACAGAGTGGATTGTAGCTCCCACTTGCACTCTTAGTTAGGTGCCCTTGTGTAAGACACAATCTGAACAGCGCACATGGTGACCCTGGCTGGGATCCCTAGTTGTTCTGGAGATGAGAAGAAGAAAGAGTCTTCCAAGCAAATGGCATGGCACTCCAGAGAACCTGGGGGTATTTAGACCATGAGTGTTGGCAGATAGAACATGAGCAATACAAGCACACCTCACCTTGGTGTCAGAGACATCAATTACTTAGAGTACCCAAGGAAAAGACTGGGGATCCAGAAGTGGGAGTATCACGTCAAAAATATTAGAGGCCACTGCTGGTTTCCTCTCCCTTTCTCCACGCCTGGATAGACCTCCTTAGCTATATGTCTAACATGTACCATGAAGATTGATTTTTGGGGATCTAGGATAATTATTAGACCTACAGAGAACCAAAGAAAGCCTAAACCCAGCACAGATTCAAAGGTCTTAAAGAGGCATTGCTGATGGAAGTGATTTTGAAAAAATGATTATTAAAAAAGATGCATCCCTGTTGGTGCTCACTCTCATTCATGTTCTTGTCTCTCTCTCTCTCTCTCTCTCTCTCTCTCTCTCCACCCCACTTGGTTATATTCAAATATCCTCTGGTATTCTATCATGGTCTTTGGAGCCTTTGACTTTTTATGTTCATTGGCTGTCATCTGCCAGTTAGCAGAGCCTTCATCTTTGTAATTCATTACCCCAAACCCCTCTCCTGTGTTGGCCTTTCCTGCTCGCAGTGTTGGCAGCAACTTGCAGGACCTGATACACAGGACTCCAAGAAGGTCTTTGCACCCAAATTATCTCCCTAGTTGTCATCTGAAATGCCATTATTATTAACACTTTATTTCTTTGAGTTGAACATTTCCTTCTTCCAAGTACTGTAGCAAATAGATACATTCCCCCCAGATATCTTTGCAGCTCTCTACTTTCTTCTGATCTTTGCTCAAATGTCATTGATGCCCTCCCTGATGACACTATATAAAATTCAACCCCACCACCACCATCCTTCTCCTTTCCTGCTTTATTTCTTTTCCATAGCACTTACCATCCTCTGATACGTGTCCCTTATTTTTATATTTATTTATTTTCTAAATCCTTCACCTTCTTTCCAACTTGAATGTCAATTCCATGAAGACAGACATTTTTTTATATATAGTATTTTGTCCACACCTGTAGTCTCAGAGCTAGAGCAATATCCAGGACATAGTAAGTGCTCAATAGTAAGTGCTCTTTGTTGAAGGAATGAATTAATCACTACTCAATGAACAAATGAATGAATGATATAGTAGTACCCCCCTTACCCCTAGGGGATATGTTCCAAAACCCCCAAAGGATGCCTGAAGCCACTGGTAGTATCGAACCCTACATATACTGTTCTTTTTCTATCCATATATACCTATGATAAAGTTTAATTTATAAATTAGGCACAGTAAGAGCTTAACAAAAATAACTAATAATAAAATAGAACAATTATAACAATATACCAGGATCACTACTCTTGCACTTTGGGCCTGATATTAAGTCAAATAATGGTGAGTTGAACACAAACACTGCAATGCCATGACAGTCGATCTGATAACCAAAATGGCTACTAATTGACTAATGGCAGTGTGGCTACACAGGTCAAAGGGATGATTCACATCCCAGGTGGAATGGAGCAGGACTGTGTGAGATTTCATCACGCTACTCAGAACATCACATAATTTAACGCTTATGAATTGTTTATTTCTGGAATCTTTCATTTAATATTTTCAGACCATGGTTGACCATGTGTAACTGAAACTGCAAAAAGCAAAACTTCAGAGAAGGGGTACTGCTGTATATTCAGTGTTAATTGGCCACAGGATTTTTTTTTTTTTTTTTAGTGGAGAAGATCAGTCAGGATAAGAGTTTGGAAACCTGGGAGAAGTAATGTGAGAAAGAATGCAGAAAGTAGAAAAAAGCTAAAAGCCCTATTCACACATTTTGGTGAGATTTTTCCAACGTTACATAGAACAACCTTAAAAAATCATAGATTTTATAAGTCAGGGGAAAAATAGGACTTCACAATACCTATTATAATTTGACTGTCTCCTACTGAATGTGGGTCCCAATGAGTGTATTTTCACATTACTTCTTTCAGTGATGTACGTATTCATAGTTACATTTCCCTGCTACTTCCTCTACATTTATGTGTGTGACTACGAATGTGTCCCCTTGCTCATTGCATCTTGCATTTTTATTTCTTTCTTGTGCTTTTCCGTGTCTTCCCTCCAGCCTCTGAAGCCAAAGCCTCCCATCCAAACATACAATTCTGGAGGTTCCACAGAGAACACAAACCGCAGGACCTATAAATAAAAGTCTGTCTGTTCTATTTTATGGACTATGGAGAAAGGAGGTCTCTTAGAAGCAAAAAAGTCTTTTAATTTAAGACTTTATTTTCAGCAAAGCTGCCATTTTTTTGAAATTATTAAGTCCAAATTAAATTCAAATGCATCCAAGTACTTTGCATAGCTTTATGTAAATTAATATTATTTAGGTCAACTTTTAAGTTTTTTAAATCATAATTAATATTTCCCCTTTATGTGTGTTTTTTAAAGCTTTTCAAGTTATTTAATGTGATTTTATTATACCTTGGGGCCTTGTGTTACATAGAGTGCTCCAAGCTCCCAACTGGGCCCTCTTCTCCTCTTTGTTTAGAGTAGGGGAGAGTCCCAGTATGCTAGAAAGCATCTATATGATGATCATTTCCTAATATTTGTCTCTAATCTTTATCTGTTCCCTGAGTCCAGACTCACAGATGCACTTGCTCCCTGGAACATCTCTATTCAGATATATAATACACAACTCAAACATAACAGGTGCAAAATGGAACTCTTGATTTCTGCCCAGAATTAAATAGTTCAGCAGATATGTTAAGCATAACACTTCACTGAACCTTACATAAGCTAGAGCACATTGTTAATTTCTAAGAGTTTCCCAGACTTGAAAAATCCTGTTCTGGAACACCCTTGGGAAATGCTGTCCTGGAATCAAACAGCTTTGAAATAAAACCTATGGTTTCCAACTAGAACCAAACCAATGGAGCTAAGTATCCTTCCCTGGGGTAAAGGCAGTCCTAGGTGCACAAGCATGCAGAGGAAGGCTGGACTTCCCGCACATAGCTAATAATCTGATTTACAGGAGCAGCTGTGATGTAACTGACTTCAATTTACAATAAGAAGAAGAAGAAGAAGATGTTTTGGGAAGAGGAAGGTGGAGTCTGACCTGACGCTGTCATTCCTGAGAGTCACCAAGGGCTTGCTAGACCATCAGGACTCAATTCTGAGTCACGAGAGAAGAGGTTGGCAGTCTCAACACAATTCCATGTCTGAAAATTTTTAAAAGACACTGATACTGGGCAACCTTATAATGATATGCATTCTTACAATTTTGAATTCAGGTGTAAGATAGGTCATTTTTAAATTGCATCCTTTCAAGATTGACAGAGAAATTTTTTCCGACTCTCTCTACCTACCTCGTGTCCCCCTTTCTGCCAGTGCCTTTCCCCTAGGCTTGTGCAATGTCTACCATTCCAATCCCTTGTGAGTTTTTAAAAGATGCCTTCCATCTTGCAGCTGTCATGAAATCATAAAGACGGGAAGGTGAGGGGTAAATTCCCCTGCTTCTTCCAGGAAGAAGTAAGTACATTCCTACAAAATGATGATGGCAGTGACTCAGTAGTCAAAGGCCATTATCATATTAAGAATCCCGTGCAGTAGAAAAAGAACTGGTTCTGGGGTCAGGTTGACCTTGGTTCCCATTTTCTGCTTTAGCAACATAGTAATTCTGTGCTCTTCTAAGTAGGTTAATTAACTGCAAAGAGCCTTAGTTTCCTCATGTATGAAATAAGGATCACCAAACTCACCTTGAAGGGTTTCAGTGAGCATTACTTATTTATGTATTCATGTATTTAAAGTGCCTAGGCAGTGCCTGTCTCATAAGAGGCCCTTATTATTAGAAGATTAACTCTTAAGCCCCACAGTATAGTTTTAAAACATTACCATTTCAATATTTACCACATTTTGGGTCCTGCAGGAAGCTGCCTCTGAAAAGGAGAAGAGAAGATTTATAATCTGAATAGATTAGAGTTTCATAAAGCACAATGAAGCATGCAAGGGGCTCTATCAAAAACCATAAATAAGCCACCATGTACATATTATGCAGTCAACTCTCAATTATTCATATAAGGAAGGAAAGCAGATGGGGACAGTCCAAAAGAGTAATCAAGAAAAAAATCTCTTAGATTTGTCTTGACATTTGCATTGAACTCAGATGTATGTGGTATTCAGGGAAAGATATTTTTAATGTATTTTCCTTTAAGAAATCCTGAATTAGGACAATCAACCTGGCTGTGGAGCTTTCCTACATCTTCTCCCACCCAGTCGCTAAGCAGCTCCTCAAGCAGGCAGATTCAAAAAAGGTAGAGCAAGCCAAGTCTTCACACACTCAGAGCTCCCTAACAATAGAGATAGTTCCATTCCTTGCATTAAGTGTGAATGCACCATAAGTACAAACAGAGTGAGTATGGAAATACCAACAGAGTGAGTGATAAAGAATCACCACAGATAAATCGAAACATACAGAGAATAGAGATTTGGGTGTGCTGTCCTTTGGCAATAGTTCACAATATTAGTTCTGGGATAATAGAAAACCTGGCAGTGGAGATGATGTTAGTGCTACATAGGAACTAAAAAGAACATCCTTGGGAACACAGCCCTCTAAAGTGCTTGTGCTAGGCACTGCATTGGTAATTGGAGACAGAGAAGGCACTTCATTCAGTCCCATGGAGATTGCTAAACCATAGACCTATATTTTTAAACTCCCAAAAAAGATTCAGTCTGTTGTTTTCATCAGATCTACAGAGACTAAGACTCCATTGGCTGAAAAAACTATCCCAAATGAGCATAAGTCTTCTCCAGGCCAAAAAAAAAAAAAAAAACTCATATATATATATATAGACACCATCTGTGGAGTACCATTTGAAAAAAATAATGGTCTTAATTATTTACCTCCTGATATCTACATCCCTTCAAATGAGACTTTGTAGATCCTCCCACAAAGAGGTGGAATTTATTTCCTTGGCCCTCCAATCATAACTGGTTTGGAGGCTTGCTTTGATCAGGAGAAAGTAACAGCAGAAACTGTGTGTGAGTTTCTGAGCCTAGGCCTTAAGGAAACTTGCAGCTTCCACACTCTCTCAGGATCTTGCGCAGTGGTCATGTGAACAAGCCTGGGATAACCCGCCATTGGATTACAGTCCATATGGTACAAAGATAAGATATCTTGACTCAGGGCCATCCTAACTGCCTGGTGTTTGATTGAAGATGAATGAGTCCAACACAGACTAGAAGAATCAGTTATAGGACCCAGCCCAAATTTCCAACCAACAGAATTATAAGGTAAATAAGTAGCTGTTTTTTAAGCCGCTATGTTTTGGAATGATTTGTTACACAGCAAAACCTAACTACTACACCATCCTAAGAAGAGATATCTGAAAAATAAGTTTCAACATGCAACATGGATTATCCTGGGTCTGGGAGGAGGATTTATGGATTAAGAACTGACTACTGAAATTAGAGCAAAGAAATTCTGAAGGTGGGATGAGTAATACTAAGGCCTGTCATTGTCTCATGGGCCTCCATGTAGCGTTTCACTTCAGCATGTCGTAATCCTCTGAAAGGACTAGGTTTCTACGGTTTCCCTATATTCATTAAATTGCTACAATGAACAACTAGGGTATTTTACCAAGAGGTGAAGGCCACATTCTGTAATCTTCAGCAAAGTGACTTCTCCCAGTTCAATAATGCTTCACAGGCTTGTAAAACTTGCCCAAAGACAAACTTGACTTAAGGCCTCTAAGTCTCTCATATTGAGACTAATTTTCTCATTTCTTAGATTTAATGGCAACAATTTCTGGGAAATATCTGAGGACCCAGAATTGCCTTTCGGAATTAGTCTAAAAAGACAAAACTGCTTTCGTCTTTACTTAAATCTTTATCTGTGGATCCTCCCAAGAGAATAAAATTTAGTTTAATAGCAGTAGCGCTTCACAACGCCATTCGTTAAAACAATTTATTTCAGTCGTTTAAGTTGCAATTAAAAAAGAACCATCATAAGCCTTCACAGCCTTTTATAGGCCACAGACAGCACAATGTGTCTGTTCCTTTAAAAAGTAAATTTACTCTGGAACCACAGAGAATGCTGGCCTTAATGTTCAGTAACGAGAAACAGGCAAAAACTCGACCAGCTGATATCTGCAAAGTGGGCACCAGTTAGTAGGCTGGGAGGAAAGAGAGAAATTCGCTTTGGTTTGAAGTCATCTTTTTGGCAGGGAGAAGTTTGGGGGAAAGTTTTGAAATGTAGCAAATACTCAAAAGGATCAGCTTAGAGAAGACAAAAAGAGCACAGGAATATGTAGGATGAGGTATAACTTTTACAACAAAAGTCAATTCAGACAGAAGCTCTGGGTTGACCATTTCTCTTCTGTGAGATTACTAAGAGAAGAGAGGAAAACCCGATAGCTGAAGGAAGAGGTAAAACTTACTCCTTTAGTCCTTAAAAATAAAAAGGACACCATATCCCTTTTCCCTCCCCCATGACAGTATTTAGGGCTTTGCTCCCCTCTCTCTGATCCTTATTCTTCAGTGGCAACAGACTGACAAAAGCTTCCGTTTCCAAGAATATCTGCAACCTCCCATCCCACTCTGTTCCTGACTCTTTCAGGAGAGAAAGAGTTTAGGGCTAATGGCTCTCGTACAAAAGCAGTTTGACGGAAAGGGGGAAACCAGGAGGGAGCTGTGTAGTCAATCTCAGGCTCTCCGAGACACAAGGACAATGAGCATTTGACCTTTGGGTGTGTGGCAGCCTCACAGCTCATGTCTCATCTGAGCACCAGGTCTCACCTGCTCACTCAGCATTAACGTATCATAAGAGCTGTCTGCTCAGCAGACAGAATAAAAATAGTCATCTCCTCTTGACAGCATTCTTCTCTACTTGTGCTCTCATTTTGGTTTTCTCTCTGCTGCTGCCCCTTCTCATGCTCAAGAATTTAATTACGGGGCCTGAATGGAGAAATTGCCACTTAATGGAAACACACACACACACAACCCCAGGACAATCCAACACATAGCATGGCCAGTCAATTCTGTTGGTTAACTTAGCTCTGTGGTTAGATCCTAGAGAAAATGAGACTGAAAGACAAAGGGTGGTTCCGCAGACAGGCAGCCACACACCATCATCCCTCATCCACCTTGGGAATGTTGGCGTGGGAGGCTCGGTACTGATCCAACCCAACAGTGAGGAAATGAATCAACTTGTATGTCTAGGGATCGCAGGCCAAGAGTGTCATCATCTCAGACAAAGAACAGCTCGTTTTACAAAGCATCATATCTCTTTTCCCCATTCAGAAATCATATCCTTCTCCATCCTCAAGGAATAGTTATAAGACTTTACCCAATTAGAGTCCTGGTTTCCTTCTGCTAATTACTTTTTGAAAATTTCTCCTATAAGACTTGGGAATATGCCACTACAAAGAGCAGGCCTTCAAAACAGCCATCAAGTCACTAACTAATCTCACTTGCAAGTCTTTCTGAATCCAACACAAAAGACCTATGGACAGGTTTCCCTGTGGGCACTCTCTCAGCAATGAAATTGAAAGAACTGCCTCAGCTCCCTTCGTTCCAAAGTAAGCTGCATGGGCGTGGCAACTGAACTCAAGTGCCTGGGTGTGGGGATGTGAATGTGTGTTTGAGATCAAGTGCTGCCAATATGATAGATCCTTTTTTTTAAAGTCCGTGGTTCTATGTCCATTGGTTACTTGTCAAACTTCCCTCACTGTGATTTCATATTGCAAAAATTAGCAGCAATTTGCTTAGATACCACTCCTTGTTTGTTGCATACTGTCAGACTTCCTAGCTACTATCTCTCCATCCAACAGCTCCCATTATGTAGCACTTACTGTATACTTGGTACTGCACAAAGAATTATACAGTATCTCACTTAATTCAAAAATCTATATAACATATATAATTATGCACTTTTTGAAGATTATAAAGGAGCTCAGAGAGGTTGAGTAGTTTGCCTAAGATCATAAAAAATAACAGAGATTGGGACTCAAAACCTTGTATAACTGGCTCCGAGGCCCAAGTTCTTAATGACTATGCTCTATTGTCCTTTAACTCTCACCTGATGATTGAATTTGCCTTATTCCAGATGTCTGCCAGACCCCATTGCCTGCTTCTGTCTAGACTGACTGTTGTCATCCCAGGCAATCACGATGGGAGCACTTGCTAAAATGTAGAACTTCTTCTTGCCCAAGATCCCATCGCCTGTTCTGACAAGAAACAATTCAAATGTGTCCTATCTTCCTAATGTCCACCACTCTCCTGTGGGACCACTACCAAGAGGTGCTCCAGCTGGAGTCTGGATCATTCAGTAGTCAGGTGTGCCAGTCACACCTGGATTAGAATATCAGTTCCACCATTTTCTATTGACTTGGCTTTGGGGAGTTTCCTTAGTCTTACTAACCTCAGTTCCTTCATATGTAAAAGAGGAAAAATCCCATTGTCCCTCCCATAGGATAGTTTGGATAATCAAAGGAAACAGTACAGATGAAGTGCTTAGTTGGCATAGCACCTGACACTCTACCAAAGGCTTAGTAGATGGAACTTTACTAAGATGCTGGTAATGAGAGTATGAGTCACCATTTTTACACAGAACAAATCACATGTGCAGAAAAAAACATTAGTTTTCATTATTGGATACTAAGCAGTCTCACCTCAGGTGACCCCTGCCATTGGCAATTGGAGGGTAGTGGAGGGGAGAAGTCTTTGTCCCCTCTGCTTTCTCTCCTCTTATCTCTGCAAGGAGAGCTTCTATTTCCCCTTCCTATTGAGAGGGAATTACCCTCTTTCATCCTTACTTTGTGGATGTTGCTGTTCCAGGCAGCACTTGCTCTCTTCTCTTGTGTGACACAAACTCTCGTGGTTTAGTCTAAGTGGCAGACAGGATGTAGGAACAGAGGTGGACTTATTAATAAGGCTATCAAGCTCAAAGCATACTTCATAAACAATCTCCTTAATTGAAGAAATTTTATGTTAAAAAAGCAATGAGATCCATTTCATACTTATCAGATTTGAAAAATTGTAAAGTCTGGGTAACACCAACATTATGGAGGATGTGGGAAAATGGACTATCATTTACATGGCTGAAAATGGTACAAATTGGTTATAATCAGCTTGAAGAGCAATCTTCTGCCATGTGATTCCTTTTTTAAAATAAATTGTATTGTGCATATTTAAGGTACACAACATGATGTTACAGTATACACATATATAGTAAAGTGGTTACTATAGTGGAACAAATTAACATAACCACCATCTCACATAGTTACCCATTTTCCCCTCTGTGGCAAGAGCAGATATAATCGACTCATTTAGCAAAAATCCTGATACAGTACACTATTAGCAATTATACTCCTCATATTGTACATTAGATCTTTCGACTTGTTCATTCTACATATTGCTATTTTGTATCCCTTGACCTGCATCTGCCCACTTCCTACACCTAGCCCTGACCCTGGTAACCAGTGTTTATTCTCTATCTTTATGTATTTGTCCTTTTTTTTTTTTAGATTCCACATGAAAGTGAGATCATGTAATATTTTTCTTTCTATGTACACTTATTTCTGTGTATGTTCATTTCACTTAATATAATGTCCTCTAGGTCCATCCATGTTATGGCAAATGGCAAATCTCCTCCTTTTCAAAGACTGAATAATATTCACTGTTTCTTTACCATTTGAATTGATATATGCCACGTGATTCTGATCCACTCTTCCCCACCCCTGTTTGAGAATCACCACTCTTTGATCCTTAGACTGCACATGGAACTGTTCTATTTCACAATTCTTATCAATTAATATTGCACTTAATTTTTAAAATTTAATTCATTAGAAGTTTGATGTTTAATTTTTAGATATAAGAATGATAAGCCTTTTAGAGATAACTTCTAATACATATGAGGATTTAAAGTAGATGAACTAATTTCTTAACATGCCCACATTTTTACATGAATGCAGACACTTTCACCTATAAGAAACTCCATACATTTCAGCAAGTTGACAAATAACCCTTCTCTTTGGTTCTTTGTCAAATGCTAGTATTATAGACAAAATGATAACTTCAATATAGTCCTGACTTGCTGTACTTTGTAAAGCAGAGTTGATGAAGTGCTGTTCTAGCAGAAGAAACAGTCTCTCACCATCCTCTCCCAGACTCGAGGGAACTGGGCAACAGAGTTAGCATTTCATTTAAAGTGACAAAATGAGCAATAACTAAATAACTTTCTTCACCCAGGCAGTATAACATAATGTTTAAGAGAGTGAACTCTGGAGTCAGACTGCCTATGCTTAAATGCTGACTATGCTGCTTACTGGCTATGTGATCCTGGGTAGGTTGCTTAATTTCCCTGTGCCTCAGTTTCTGAAAAATGTCAATATTAATGGTACCTGCCTCACAGGATTCTTATAAGGATTAATCAAGACAACCATGGAGGCCGGTGCAGTGGCTCACATTTGCAATCCCAGCAATTTGGGAGTCCAAGACAAGTGGATCACTTGAGGCCTGGAGTTCAAGACCAGCCTGAGAAATATAGTGAGACCCCATCTCTACAAATAATAAAAAATTAGCGGGGCATGGTGGCAAGGGCTACTCATGGTGGCAAGGGAGGCTGAAGCGGGAGGATCACTTGAGCCCAGGAGTTTAAGGTTACAATGAACTATGATTGGGCCACTGCACTCCAGCCGGAGTGACAGAGCAAGACCCTGTCTCTGAAAAAATAAAATAAAAATAAAGAGAGATAAGCATGGAAAGCATTAGAGCATTTACTGACTCTCAATACATGGCAGCTATTTTTATTCTCATACCTTCCTCCTGCTATTTTCCAGGGAGGGGGCTGCTTATGAAGCAGTCTGGCCTCACATCAAACCCTGCAGAAGTGAAAGAGCTGAAAGCTCGCTTAAGAAAAGTTTCAGGAAACAAAGAACTGCATATTAATGGGCATGCATAGTTATTTGAATGATTAAGTTAATCTATACATACCATGTACTATAATACACTTACAGCTGAAGTCTAATAAAGGCAAAATTCTGGAATGCTGTTCCAGTTTGCACAATTCCAAGACTCTGAAAATAGTCAGAGTAGAAAGTACACTGAACTAAGAGCTCAAGAAGCAATATTCTTGTTCCAGATCTACCATTAATGTATGTATAACCTTGAGTAAACTGCTTTGCCTATTGGAATCTCAGCAGTTTCATCTAGGACACAAGAATAATGATAATCCATGCACTACATACCGCACAAGGTTGTTGTGCAGATAAAAGAATATTGTGTGGAAAAGCTTAGCACGTTGTAAAATTCTATGCAAATTTGAGTTTTTCATTATTGTTACCCTTAGAATCTTTCCTTGCCTGAGCTGCCCCCTAAAAAAGAATCTGAAGTAAAGATGTACTATGTACACACAGTTTATTTGTACACACAGTTTATTCTTCCTGGCAGCAGGAAGAAGTAAGGGTCAGGAGAAGCAAAATAGGAACAAAGGGAGGGCCAACACAAGGATGTGTTACCAAGTTGGCCACCACTATGGGCTACTAGTGACTTGGTTCCCGAGAACTTTCCTGGGCACCTACCTTAGTGCATCACAGAACCATCCACGAGGCAAATAAAGGTGATGCATTTTACTTAACAGTTTTTGTCTCCCATTGGTCGTGGGTGGCTCCATAGGACATTGTTTTCTTTGCATTTGAGAGTTGTGGCTATTCCCACAGGTGGCCAGCATCATGATGTCAGATAGGTCCATGGAGAGAAGGGAGACGGGTTGCCACGCAGTGGCTGGAATAAAGGGCCTGAGAGGATGTGAAGTGGTTAGTACACAAGGGATGTCCTGCAGAGCCCTTCTGAGAGATCATAACCTCTATTATCCCTTTCCTGAGATAACAAAGAAAGGCAAGTGCAAAGTCATTGCAATCTGAAGGACAGAGTTCCAAATTACTTTTGTTTTTTGTCTCACAATCACACAGATGGTAACCTGAACTTTTTCTTACCAAACCTCTGTTGTCCTCCCTCACTCCTTGCTTTAATAAAAAATCCCCAATTCAAAGATTTCTCAAGAGAGCTCAGACTGGCTGGCTTTGAGTGTGTGTGTGTGTGTGTGTGTGTGTGTGTGTGTGTAATGAGATGAAAAAATATAACTGGAAGGCTCAGTGGCTACATGGGCACAATTTCTTGTCCTCCCAACTGTGGTGCAAAGGCAATTCTGCCATTTCAAACTGCCATTCTGATGCAGTCAGTCCTGATCTGTAATCAGATAAGCAATGTACAAATTAGCATTTGGATGGATTTGTTAGTCACATTTAAGAACAAATTCAATGCACAGTGTTGCACAAAGGGAGAAACATGCCAAATACCTTTGACGTCAGACACACAAGTATTCCTTGCCTTGCTGTGGCACCTGTAGTTGACTGATCTTAACCCATCTAAGCCTGCATTTTCTCACCTGTGCAATGAGAGTATTAAAGCCTATTCCACAGGGTCATAGTGAAGATCCAAAATTAGAGATGATATACGTTCCTACCTAAAACAATACCTGGAAAATAGGAGACATTCAATAAATGGCTGTGATTATTATCATTATCACCATCATCAACACTGTCAGTGTTATTAATCTATACGTTTCTGATACTTCTTACAGAAAATGCAAGTTAATGTTTCCAGTTCAAAATCTGAAAGAAGTGGCAAGCCAAAGAGAAAAATTATATCCACAAAACAAAGAGACCCTCCTGCTCAGTGGTATGTTTGCCAGGCCAAGGAACTCAGTCCATTTAAGAAACATTTATTGAGCACTTACTGTGTGCCAGGCACTGTACCAGGTCCTGTGGAGACAACAGATGTGGTGAAGTCTTCCAACTTAATGGGCAGACACCCGCACAAATAAGGCCAGAACTCTCAGGATATAGGGCAACTGATAAGATTTGTACAAAGTACACAGTTACCTAAAGGAGTTTTGATCTTATATGCAACAGAAAACCATTTAAGATACAGGCCCAAACCAAACAGAGCCTTCAGAGCAGCTATTATGCCAGAGGTTTAATGAAGCATTCTGTAGCATGGCAGTCCCCAACCTTTTTGGCACCCGGGACCAGTTTCATGGAAGACAATTTTTCCACAGACCAGGATTGTAGGGGATGGTTTGGGGATGATTCAAGAGTATTATATTTATTGTGTAGTCAAACTTCTCTGCCAAGGATGATCTGTATTTGCAGCCGCTTCCCAGTGCTAGGATCACTACCTCAGCTCCACCTCAGATCATCAGGCATTAGAGTCTCATAAGGAGCACACAACTTAGATCCCTCGCATGCGCAGTTTATAGTATGGTTTGCATCCCTATGAGAATCTAATGCCGCAGCTAATCTGACAGGAGACGGAGCTTATGCAGTGACGTGAGTGATGGGGAGCAGCTATAAATACAGATGAAGCTTCACTCACTGGCCTGCAGCTCATATCCTGCTGTGCGGCCCAATCCCTAATGGACCAGTAGTGGTCTGTGGCCTGGGGGTTGGGGACCACAGCTCTAGCACACAGCCCCCCCACCTCATGCTTGATACTAGGGATTGCTACATAGTCTCTATCATCTAGCTACTATTTAATGAAGGCAGAGGTCCTTACATTTAAGATGAGAATAAGTTCTCTCTTATGAGTAGATAACGATTTCATATCAGTTCAGCTGGGGAACAATCCATGCCACATGCTACTAGCAGATTCATCTTCCAAGTTCACCCACTTCCATAGCTTCACATTGTGAACAATTGTTCTCAAAGTGTGGTTTTCCAGGTCAGCAGTGTTTGCATGTGAAAGCTCAGACCTCACCCCAGACCTACTAAATAGAAGATCTTAGGAGTAAGGCTCGACAACCCATGTAATCACAAGACATGCAGGTGATTCTGACGTATACTAAAGTTTGAGCGACACTGATGTACAGGATAAACTTCTAGTTTAGCCAGGTGTGCAAAGCTGGTAGTCAGGTATTTGAAACCTGGCCTTCACTGACTTGCACAATCTCACTGGTAGGGTCTACCCTCATCTTGTCCCTCCTTGTACCCCAATAAATTATCTAAATCTACAGTTGGGTTCCTAAGAGATACAACAGAGTGGATCCAAGAGCCAGATTCACTTCCTTTAATCCCTGAACAGAGAACTTTTTGTCATAAATCCTTGTCTATTATCCTTCCTTGGATAAACCAGGTTAAATGACACACAACCCTCAAAATCTTTCACATTATCACCTATTTCATTCCTGCTTGGCCCCTTCCCCCAACATTATGGTAGAAAAGTATAGACATTTAAGTCAAACAAACCAAGATTTGGGTCCTTTATCTATCACTTAAGTAGCTAAATAGCTTAGGAAAGTAATTTTGCCTGAGCCTTGATTTGTCATTTATAATTTGGTGGTAATAATATCTACGTGACAGGACTGTTGTGAAAATTACATATATAGAATGCTGAGGGCTGAAAACTCCATTTATCCTCATTATCCATCATCATCATCTCAATAACATAGACTAGGATTCTATAAATTTTGGCCTGCCATCTTTTTTATAAGTAAAGTTTTTTTGGGAATACACTAATACTCATCTGTGTGTGGCTGCTTTTGCACTACAATAATAGAGTTGAGTAGTTGCAACAGAGACTCTGTCAGTAGCAAAGCCTAAAATATTTACTATCTGGACTTTCACAGAAGTTTTCCAACCACTGCAAACAGTGGATCTGCATCCATTTCCCAGTACTTCCTAATCCCAACCTTGAACCTACCTAGGCTAGATTACTGAGTACCACCCTAAACCAAGGCTGGCAAATCAGATATGCCAGATCTCATGGGTTGAAGGGGACTACCTTGAGCACTGTGTTGAGAAAATCTTGATTCTATGTTCAGACATGGCAGAAATGTATGTCATAATCATAATCAGAGCTATCATTTATTAAATGTTTATTGTGTGCCAGAACTATCTCTATCACTTTTACATGAATCGTTTTAGGTAATCTTCCTGCCAACCCTAAAGGATAGGTGCTGTGATTTCCATCACTGTACAAATGAAGATACTGAGGCTTAGAAAGGTTAAGAAATTTGCAGTCACACAACTAAGAAGTCACACAACAGAGCCAAGATTTAAATCCAGGCCACTTGACTATCAACTTCAGCCACTGCCTTATGTCTGGTAAAGTGGATTTTTTTTCACCAACATCCTTTTCTGTATTTGAGGAATCTCCCACTATGTGAGAGAGGGTAGGTCTATCCTCCAATGTTAGAAACTAATCATTCTAGGCTCAGCCAATCAGATCCTCCCATCTGGGGCTTTGAAGCTGGTGTAAGCAGCATAGAGAAGCAGAGAATCTAGAATTCCTTCCACAAGTGCCCAACAGTGATGGTGCAAGGGACAATATTCAGTGTCCAGCAGCGGTGGTACCAAAGGAAGGGACCAGGTATCTAGTGGCTGAAGCGACACATCCAGGGAAAGCAGAATTTCCATGTCACGTGGCCCAGCTGGTCACTGGCTAACTGGAACAGAAAGGGGACTTACTGTAAGGATTTGAGGTGGCTCACAGGATCAAGGGAACAAGCTAAGCACAAGACTCAGACGGTCCAGGAGCCAGGGCAAGAGCCAGCGACCTGGAAGGACAGGAGTTGATGAACTGCTGCCACGGGGCAGTGCTGCAAGGATAAATGAGCTACACCTGGATGTTCCATCTTTGCTTAAATCTTCAAATTCACCAAAGTGGGTTCAATGGGCCAGCTTGGATCACATGTCTACTACTTAGTTAAAGGTCACAGGCACTTTGATGGAAAATTCTGCCAAAGCAGCACAAGTGACAAACAGCTAATACTCACCCACCAAAGAAAGCAGGGATTTTTAAGGAAGTAAAAATGGATGCAGAGTGGCAAATAAATAAATAGTTTTTGAAATCCAGCAAATGTCCACAACACTGATTTAGCCATGTCTGCCACAGGCTGAGGAGAGGATAGTGGGTCCACTTCCCCTCTAATCAGTGCACCCTGTGATTCTTCCCCGTGTCTCTTCATCCCTCTTTCTCCACCCCCTTCTCTTCCCTCCAAATCCTCATGCCCTTCAAATCCAGTCACATTCCACATCACCCACTAAGTCCTCCCATGGTATCTTCACTTGATCCATCCCTGACCTTCTTCTGAACTTACAAAACATATTATCCATAAAATAGTACAGGCTTGCATCTGTGGGATTATTGTCTTACTTCTCTCCATAAATTGTAAGCTCCCTCAGGGAAAGGCAATTCTATGTATCCCCCACAGGACACAGAGACATTTCCTTAATATCAGTCATTTACAAACCATTTTTATAAATTTCTGCCATAGTTCAGACTCAAATCTATTTTTCCTTTAAATTTACCTTTTTTTAGTTATCTGTTTTAGCTACATTCTAAGAAATTACAATCATAAAAGTATGAGTTTAATATAGTTATACATTTTTCCAACAGTCAATGCCCTGTTGATAAATAATATTCAGCCTTGCACTACATTGAGAGAGAGAAAGATACGAACCACGTATTTGGAAACACTGATCTAGTACCTTGCCAGGCACATACTTGCCAGTTGGAAAACAGGTGAATAAATGAGTTAGTTCATCAATCAATCACCCCTGAGACTGACTCTAATAAGAACCCAACTGGCAGATGTTGGGTCTCAGGTTGACTTCTGAAATTCCTTCCTGAGCTAATTAATTATTGCTCATTAAATAAATTGATCAATCGATCAATCAATCCCATGCCTAAATCTAGATCAAACTGGAAGAAAAGGATGAAACTAGCTTCTGAAATTCATGACTTGCTCACGCAAAGTGTGTTCTAAAAGGAAGACGTATTTGTAACCTCCAGGCAGCGGTTTAAGAGCTGCCTTCTTTGGCTGCATCTATAGTTGCATGAACATTCTTCTCCTCATGGTCCACTAGCTTCCAGAAAAAGGGCCGAGGGTCTGGCAATTGTCTTTCACTTGATCTTTGCTTCCCTCAAATGAAGGAAAGTGCTTTTTGGCTGAGCTCTAACGGGATTGGAATCCATCTCTGCTTTGCTCATTTTAGTTAACACCCCTTAACCCTCCCAAATCCAACCACTGTCTTAGTTCTGGGCTGAGTATTCATATGGTGGGGCGGGGGGTGGCAATGAGGAACAAAGAGGGCATTCGGACTTATTTCTTCCTGCACAACACATTCCGTGTCTTGTATACCCCGAGTCTCAGTGTTAAATTAAAATGATCTCCTTTTTTTTCTTTTGCTCACAGTACGTATTCATTCATTAGGGCCAGATCTAAACACTATCTGCTCTGGTAGAGTGGAAATATCATAACCATTAGAATTAGAAAAACCCCAAATTTTGGCCAGGTGCAGCAGCTCACACCTGTAACCCTAGTACTCTGGGAAGCTGAGGCAGGAGGATTGCTTGAGCTCAGGAATTCAAGACCAGCCTGAGCAAGAGCGAGACACTGTCCCTACTAAAAATATAAAAATTAGCTCAGTGTTGTGGTGTATGCCTGTAGTCCCAGCTACTCAGGAGGCTGAAGCAGGAGGATCGCTTGAGCCCAGGAGTTTGAAGTTGCTGTGAGCTAGGCTCACCATGACAATCTACTCAGAGCAAAAGAGTGAGACTGTCTCAAAAAAAAAAAAGACAGAAAAGAAAAGAAAAACCTCAAATTTTAGTCTACATTTTGCCACTAACTCCTTGTGGGAATTTGGGTAAATGATGAACCCATGTGATCTTCAATTTTAGTTCCATGAAAAGAGCATAGCAGGATATGATCACCCAGCCTGTTCCAATATGAAAACCCAACTTTGGAGATTTTCCTTTTTTATTGTAGTTTCATGAATAGTGGCACAGCCCATTCAAGAGACGGACAACCCACTCCCTAACTCCTCCCAATCCTCTCTAGTAAGAAATAAATATCTTCTTCTAGGGGAGAAGGGAAAGGCCCTAGATTTTTTTTTATGACTGAGAGTTTTCCCTAATGATTTGGGATGTTCACAATTCTGCGTGACTTTGGAAAAGAGAGAGCGTGTGTGTGTGTTTTTCCTGTTGGGGGATGGTGAGGACTTGGAGGGAGGTGGGTGTGGAAACACACTGGGTCTGGGGTGCTTTGCTGTGGCTTGATCCAATACTGAAGAGTTTTCCAATAAGCTTCCCTCCATTCCTGCTACCCATCCCAATGCGCACGCTGCAAAGGTGAAAGGGGTGTGGTCCGTGAGCCCAGGAATCGTGTTGGGCAAAAGTCTTTGCCAGGCAACTGCCCTACTTTTATTGAACAGAGAACTCATTTTATGCATATGAGTCCTACCATCAAAGTCTGTATCTAAGCAGGAGAAACTATGTTCCATCTGCAGCAGCCCCTTGCCTGGTAACCACCCGATAGGAATGACGAATGAACATTTCTATAAGAATTTAATCTGTTGCTGTCCACATGTCCTAGGTGGTTCCCCACAAAGTCCTAATACAAGCATACCTCGTTTCATTGCACTTCACCTTATTGTGCTTCATAGGTGTTACGTTTTTTACGAATTAAAGGCTTGTGGCAACCTTCTGTCAAGCAAGTCTATCGGCGCCATTTTTCCAACAGCATATGTTCACTTTGTGACTCTGTGTCATATTTTGGTCATTCTCACAATATTTCAAGCTTTTTCATTATTATTATATCTGTTATGGTGATCCGTGATGAGTGATTTTTGATGTTATTATTGTAATTGTTTTGGGGTGCCATAAACCACTTCCAGGTAGGATGGCAAACTTAATCAATAAATGTTGTGTGTGTTTCAACTGCTCCACTGACCTGCCATTCCCTGAGACACAATAATGTTAAAACTAGGCCAATGGGCCGGGTGCGGTGGCTCACGCCTGTAATCCTAACACTCTGGGAGGCTGAGGCGGGTGGATTGTTTGAGCTTGGGAGTTCGAAACCAGCCTGAGCAAGAGCAAGATCCCTTCTCTACTAAGAATAGAAAGAAATTAACGGACAACTAAACATATATAGAAAAAATTAGCCGGGCATGGTGGCACATGCCTGTAGTCCCAGCTACTAGGGAGGCTGAGGTAGAAGGATTGCTTGAGCCCAGGAGTTTGAGGTTGCTGTGAGCTAGGCTAATGCCACGGCACTCTAGCCCAGGCAACACAGTGAGACTCTGTCTCAAAAAAAAAAAAAAAAAAAAATTAGGCCAATGAATAACTCTAAAATGGCTTCTAAGTGTTTCAGTCAAAGGAAGAATCACACATCTCTCACTTTAAATCAAAAGCTAGGGCCGGGCACAGTGGCTCATGTCTGTAATCCTAGCACTCTGGGAGGCTGAGGTGGGTGGATCACTCAAGGTCAGGAGTTCGAGACCAGCCTGAGCAAGAGCGAGACCCCGTCTCTACTAAAAATTGAAAGAAATTATCTGGACAACTAAAAATATATATATAGAGAAAAATTTAACCAGGCATGGTGACGCATGCCTGTAGTCCCCGCTACTCAGGAGGCTGAGGCAGGAGGATCGCTTGAGCCCAGGAGTTTGAGGTTGCTGTGAGCTAGGCTGACACCATGGCACTCACTCTAGCCAGGGCAACAGAGTGAGACTCTGCCTCAAAAAAAAAAAAAAAAATCAAAAGCCAGAACTGATTAAACTTAGTAGAAAGGCATGTCAAAGCCAAGATACACTAAAAGCTGGGCCTCTTGCACCAAACAGTTTGCCAAGTTGTGAATGCAAAGAAAAAGTTCTTGAAGGAAATTAAAAGTGCTACTCCAGTGAACACAAGAATGATAAGAAAGCGAAACAACCTTATCACTGATATGAAGAAAGTTTTAATGCTCTGAGTAGAAGATCAAGCCAGTCACAACATTCTGTTAAGCCAAAGCCTAATCCAGAGCAAGGCCTTAACTCTCTGCAATTCTATGAAGGCTGAGAGAAGTGAGAAAGTTGCAGAAGAAAAGTTTGAAACTAGCTGAGGTTGGTTCATGAGAGTTAAGCAAAGATGCTGTCTCCGTAAAATAAAACTGCAAGGAGAAGCAGCAAGTGCTGATGTAGAAGCTGCAGCAAGTTATCCAAAAGATCTAGCTAAGATCATTGATGAAAGTGGCTCCACTAAAGAGATTTTTAATGCAGACAAAACAGCCGTCTATTGGAAGATGCCATCTAGGACTTTCATGGCTAGAGGAAAATCAATGCTTGGCTTCAAAGCTTCAGAAGACAGACTGACTCCCTTGTGAGGGACTAAAGCAGCTGGTGACTCTAAGTTGAAGCTAATGCTCATTTACCATTCCAAAAATCCTAGAGACCTTAAGAATTATGCTAAATTAAGACTTCTTTGGAGGAAGTCACTGCAGATGTGGTGGAAATAGCAAGAGAACTAGAATTAGAAGTGGAGCCTGAAGATGTGACTGAATTGCTAAATCTCAAAATTGAACTTTAACGGATGAGGAATTACTTCTTTCGGATGAGCAAAGAAAGTGGTTTCTTGAGACGAAATCTACTTCTGGTGAAAATACTGTGAACATTATTGAAATGACAACAAAGGATATAGAAGATTACATACTTTTAGTTGATAAAGCATTGGCAGGGTTTGAGAGGACGGACTCCAATTTTGAAAGAAGTTGTACCTTTAATACAATGCTGCCAAACACATGGCATGCTACCGAGAGGTCTTTTGTGCAAAGAAGAGTCAATTGACGCAGCAAACTTCATTGTCTTATTTTAAGAAATTGCCACCACCACCCCAAACTTCAACAACCATGACTCTGATCTGTCAGCAGCCATCAATATTCAAGACAAGACCCTCCACCAGCAAAAAGATTACGATACACTGAAGGCTGAGATGAACATTAGCATTTTTTAGCAACAAAGTATTTTTTTGTTTTTTTATTGATACATAATAATTATACATCTTTATTAGGTATATGTGTATTTTGATATATGCATACAATGTGTAATGATCAAATCAAAGTATTTAGGATATCTGTCACTTCAAACATTTGTGTTGGAAACATTTCAGGTCTTCTGTTCTAGCTATTTTGAAATATACAATAAATTATTACTAACTATAGCCACGCTGTGCTATCAAACACTAAAACCTACTCCATCCATCTAACTCTATGTTTGTACCCATTAATAAAACTCTCTTCAGCACATCCTTCCCAGCCTCTAATAACCATCATTGAACTCTCTACCTCCATAAGATCTTTTTTAGCTCCCCCATGAGTGAAAACATATGATATTTGTCTTTCTGTGCCTGGTTTATTTCAGTTAACATAATGAACTTCAGTTTCATCCATGTTGCTGAACATGATAGAATTTCATTCTTTCGGTGGCTGAATAACATTTCATTTTGTATATATAACACATTTTCTTTATCCATTCATCACTGTTGATGGACACTTAGGTTGATTCCATAGCTTGGCTATTGTGACTAGTGTTGCATTAAACATAGGGGTGCAGGTATCTCTTTGATAGACTGATTTCTTTTCCTTTGCACAAATATCTAGTAATGGAATTTCTAGATTGTATCGTAGCTCTATTTTAAGTGTTTGAGAAAACTCCAAATTGTTTCCTGTAATGGTTGTACTAATTTACATTCCCACCAACAGTGTATGAGTTCCCTTTTCTCCACATCCTTGCCAGCATTTGTTATTTTTGTCTTTTTGATAATAGCCATTCTAATTTAGGTGAGATAATATCTCATTGTGGCTTTGATTTGCATTCCCTCGGTGATTCCTGACACTGAACATTTTTTCATATACCTGTTGGCCATTTGTATGTCTTATTTTGAGAAAAGTCTATTCAGATCCCTTGACTGCTGTTTAAGAGGAGCGAAGTATTTTCTAATTAAGTTAATACATTGTTCTTTAATAATGTTACTGAACACTTAGACTACACATAACTTTTGTATGTACTGGGAAACTAAAAAATTTGTGGGATTTCCTTTATTGCAATATTTGCTTTATTGTGTTAGTCTAGAGTCAAACCCACAATTACTCTGAGGTATTTCTCTACAGCCAACTATTTCAGCAGGGAAATTTGCTGAGTTATGAGAATGGTTAGTAAGCATTATGTTATATGAGGATAATGTCAAATTCCTCACAAGGTCTTTTTAAGCCTTAAATAAGCTAATGGACAAAGAGCACAGCATCTGTTTGACGGTTCACATCCCCTTCCTTTCACTTGCACATTGATCCTACCCTGAGTTTTGCCATGACCAAGAAAACTGTTTAATTCAACAGACCTATCCCCCAATACTAAGACATGCCATCTATAAATAAATTAATACATTTTTTTCTTTTAGTTGGAGGAAAGCCAACCATAGTTATCCCAGGGGTGAAACTCCAGCATAGTTTGTTTACAAAGTTGAAAGCGAAATATGTGCAAAGCAATTTTTTTCATTTTTTCATCCTTCTATTAAGATATATTAGCAACACTTGAAACGGTGTTGGTGTCAGCACTGAGAGCATATTTAAAGAGGAAAAAGAGAACTATGTTTAAATATTCATTGAAATCTGTCCAACCAACCCTGACTTTCTTCACTTTGATGGGATTGAGGGAAGTGCAGGAGTTTAGGGGATGGCTCAAATGAGAAAAGTTGCACAGTGGACTCTGAAAATTTCTGAATTTAATATTTGAGGGCAATACAGAAGGTCCAGAATATGAAATAATTTTTAAGGTTATTCAGCAAGAATCTCAAAAAATGCTAGTGTCCTGGACCACGTCATGCAGTGGGTGAGTTCAATTGACCATGTAGCCTCTGCCTCTCAGGGCTACCATTTCTATTCTGTATTCAGTGACTTTCGTGGAGTTATGGGGAGAAAAGTGTTGCTCAGTGACAAGAAAGCCAACTACTAGTTCTGACACTGGAAGCAGAGAGGTATAAGAAAGCAATGACTTAGTCAGAAAATAGAACTTGTGGATAAATTAAAGAGTAGGGAAAGCATAGGAATACGTGGTATCGATTGCAAACCAGAACCTCAGGTATGCTAGAAATATGATTTTAAATTAATTTCTATACTTCTATTCCAATCCCCCATGCCAATTAGCGGTAAAAACTTAACCTCATAATATTTTGGGCATATTAAGTAACAATGTATTATTAAAATTAATTTCACCTGTCTCTTTTCACATTTTTTAATGTAGCTACTAGAAAACTTAAAATTACACTTGTGCTTCATATTATATTTCTATTGGACAGTGCTGGCCTATGTTAATTTTATTTAGAATACTTTGTTCCTGGAGCACTCGTAAGAATTATTCCGTGGGCATTAAAAATTGTAGAATACACCTGAAAGATGGACATATTTGAAACTCGGACTTGGGGGGGAGGAGGGGCAAGAGCAACATACGTAATGTAAATATCTGTACCCCCATAATATGCTGAAATAAAAAAAAACTGTAGAATATATGTCAAAGTTTAAAAAAAAACAAAAATTTAATCTCGGCCAGTTTGTATCTGTTCCCCTCACCTACCCAGCTCTCACACACACACACACACACACACACACATACACACATCCTCTTTTCTAGAGATTATTTCTAGGTTCCAGAAGATTTTTATGGTGCCAAGGCTCTGGAGTAAGAGGGCACAAATCTTTGATTGTCATACAGTCATGCGAGTTCTCACTGTGACCATCCATCATTCCATGTGGTCCTCAGCCCTTAATCCAGTGGGTCATTGCTAGGTTATAACCATTTGAGGGCCCCTTCAGGGATGTCTCTTTGTGTTACATTTATGCCATAGCCAAAGTCTTGGGGATATTCCCATGGGATACGGATAAATTGTAAGGCTAGCTAAAGCTCAGCTATCTTTTAGACAAATTATGCAACAATTTGTTCCCATGACATGCTGAAGTCTTGCCCCCTCTTTGGGTTCTATTCAGAAAAGGGGAACATGATTAGTTGCATGATTAGCCCAATTCTTGTCATCTCCCTGTAGTCACACCTTTTGCCATATGACTTTGCACTTCGTCCCACTAAAGGGATAGATTCTATTTCTCTGTCCCTTGACTTTGGATTTGGCTACATGTCTTGCCTTGGCCAGTCAAATGAGATGAAAGGAACAGTGTACCAGCTCCAAGTGTAGGCCTGGGAGGCTTTGCATGTTTCCACTCACTCTCTTGCACCTCTGCTGTAGCCGTGAAAAGAATATGCTCTTGTTAGATCACTGATATGAGAAAAGATGAGAAACATGTGGAGCAGAGCCAAGCTCCTCCAGCGAGTCCCGGCTAGATCATCTGATCCCCAGCCTACACACAGGCACATGAACAAGCCCAGCTGAGATCAGCAGAGCCACCAAGCTAAAACCAATCAGTTTTCAGACAGCACCCAGCCAACCCACAGATACACGAGTTAAGTAAATGTTCATTATTTGGCATGCTTTGTATGCAACCGTAGTTAACCAATACAACACCAGAGTTCCTCACTCCTGACAGAGTCTCAAACTTATCTATAGGATTTTTTTTTTTTTTGCTCCAGAGATAAGCAAATGATAGGCAAGATGCAGAGCACAAAGAAAATGTCATTTTCTAAGGTTTTCTCTCTCCTCTTCAATTCTTCTCCTCTTTCCAGTTACAGAGGTCTTGTCGAGGCTGTGGCTAGAAGTTTTGCCCTCACTTATTATTTAGTCTCTTTGGGACATAGATTCTTCATTTTAACTGTGTTCTATTGTGTCAGTGCTTCCCTAAGACAATAAACATGAAATGCCTTATCTGAATGATGGGGGCTAGGAGTATAAGAATGAGAGATGAAGGGGGAAATCTCCTTTAATATTACAAATAGTATCCAATCATATTGATTATGGTAGAATTTGCCAATATGGAACTGTTATAATAGCTTAGAACTCTCAAAATGTCAATACACATTGAGCTTCTGAAATAATGGCCCCTCTTTTATACCAGACAGATTTCTCACTTAAAAAAAAAAAAAGATTCCCCCTTAGAGTAGGAAATAGCAAACAGAGATTACTTTGAGGGATATTGGAGGGATCCTTGATCCAGCAATGTCTTCCCTGCTTGCCTGTATTTGAAACCTGGAATTTCTTTATCAGACTTATCCTTTTGCATATCTATTATAGTTTGTTCTTCAAGAGTCCCAAGTAATGTTAATATCTAAGCCTTTAGCAAGGATTAATTCCCCCTTGAGTAATGGAAAAAGCGTCACCTGAGGTTAAAAGACCCAGTCCTGGGTCTGCCACTGGCCAGTTGGTCAATCCTTTGGGTCTTAGTTCCCTATTTATAAAATGAAGGGTCTGGACTGCTGCTCTTTATGACTCTAAAACCCCACCAAGTCCTAAAATACTGTGATCTATAAGACAACTGAGAGAGCAATGCCTCTAGAGAAAAGAAAATAAGATAGATTGAAAAGAAGATGGGTGGAAGAGAAGACAGGATTCAGGAAGGGTTTGGTTAAAGGGAGGCTAGAAGGCCTCCACATTCAAGCTTTGCCCATTTTCTAATTTCATCCCTAGCCGCTTCACCTCTTCCCACTCCATCCCCTTGTCTCCAGCTGCAAAGACAGGTGTGCAACCAAGAGACCCAGATAGATGAGCTAACATGTACCACCTATAATGATGGTGGCTCCAACTCCCCTCCTCCTCTTTTTCACCCCTCCCTGACCACTCTCCATCCTCTGTGGCCTATATATCATCTTTATAGGCTCAGGTACTAAAAACCAGGAAATTTTTAAAGCCCAGATCTGGCAATTCCACTGAACTTGACAGCTCGTTAAGAAGATTCATTCTAACTACATTCAGATCAGCCCTGGCACCTTCCCCAGGCCTGAAAGATAGGAGCTAGTCACGCAGGGAAGAGGAAAGCCTGATTTTTTTCATATCAGCCCTCCTCCACGTCGGGAACTCCTGTTAGGTTTCTTTGGCATACAATTCCCAGAGCAAGAGCTGGAATTATAAGCCCTGGTAACTAGTTCTCTCAAATTGGGGCATCTCTTCTGTAAAAGATAGCTTTGAGGAGGTGTGTATACTTTCATATGGTTTGCTTATTTTTTGCACATAATTGACATTAATTTGCTGTCAGTTCTTTGTCACTTCTCAAAAGGATGTTTTAGCACTATTTGTCCTTTGAGAGTTGTGTGTCTTGATTTTACTTCTTAGAGTCTATGTATTATAACTGACCATAAACTTCTTTACATCAAATGTAAAGAGCAGAAGTCAGGAAGATAAACAAAGCCAATAGATTTTTAAGACCACCTACCCAGTGGTGTCCTGTCTAGTATATAGTAAGGCACTCAATATTTTTTGAATGGATGAATTAGTGAAAAAACCCTCACTGCAAATGAGTTCTTAACCAGATGTCTGCATCAATCAGTTGCTGCTGCATTACAAACAATCACAAACACCTGAGTGTCATACAGTAATAAGTGTTTACCATTAACATGTGTCTGGCCCACAGCCCACATGCCTCCTTCTGGGGATCAGGCTGGAGGAGCAGTGGTCGCCTGGACATATTCTCGTGAGTGAGTTCCGAAGTTCCCTGAGGAAGGAGTAGAAAAAGCAATGTCTCTGTAAGGTCAAGGCTCAGAAATAGCACCTTGTCACTTTTTCCCATGTTTCACTGGCCAAAGAAAATCACATAGCCAAGCCCAGCATCAATGTGTGGGAAATCTTCTCCTTCCGTGGAGGCAGAGCAGAGAATGAAATGAATATTCACCCAAAAATAACCTCATCTATGAGAGACTCCAAATATAAAATAGAAGTATCAACTAAAGAAAAGAGATACCAAGTTGAGAATTAAACTCTGATCATTTTTTTTTTGCCCAGATTCCTTTCTAAGGGGGCCTGGTGAGTCACACCTACAAATGATAAAATATCAGTAAATAGGTTTTTATGATGAGGTTTACTTCCCGACCTGATTCCAGTATAGCATTGCATGAAAGATAGAAGACTCTTGTCTTAACTCAAGCATTCCTTTCTGCTCACTCCTGGTCTTTGGACAAAGCCTAACTCTTTTAGCCAATTGTCAACTAAAGAATCCCTTAATCTGCCTATGATTTGTAAGCACCCACTTCAAGATGTCCTTCCTTAATCCCTAAACCCACTTATGACCTGTAAGCCCCTGCTTTGAGATGTCCCACCTTTTCAGCCCAAACCAATGTATGCCTTCCATGTATTGATTTATGACTTTATCTGTAATCCCTGTCTCCTTAAAATGTACGAAACCAAACTGTAACCCTGCCACAGTGAGTCCACTTACCTGCTCAAGGCTGCTTTTTTTTTTTTTTTTTTGAGACGAAGGAAAGAGAAGTTTAATAACTTGCTGGCAAATGAGGAGGTTGGCAGACTCCTGTCTCAAAGTACCAACGTCCTGCCTCAACATTTTTGTTTCTTTCTTTTTCTCAAACAAATACTTTAGAGCACCTAAAGGCTGGCCCCTCCATGGGGGGCTACACCTCTTTACTTTGGTATGATGGATCAAAGATTTCACTTCTGACAATTTCAATGAGGTGTGAGTTGTTAGAGGCACCTCATAGGGTCCCTTTCACTTCTCTGCTTCCAACTGAGGCAGGGACCTCAGTTGAAAGAGGCAAACTCATGCATAGTGGTTAGCACCTGATTTGACATATGCCACTCATTTGCATATTGTTTTACTATTTTTTTTTTACTCATGGTTATATTATCAAACTTAGCATGCTATGAAGGGTCTCTCACAAACTGTTTCGTAGGGGCTTAACTTAAGCCCGCTTCTAAAGGACTACCCTTACCCAGAAGGGCAAGCAGCAGTATCTTATCCCACGTTAGGTGGGTTCCACGTAATTTTCATTTTAGGTGTAGGACTTTGCTTACTTGCTGGGTTACCTTTGCTACAAATGAGGGTCCATTATCACTCTTGTGAAATGTCCAGGGCTCCGCAGAGTGTGCTCCTGGGTCCTGTTGAAATAGGGTGCTTGCTGATGTCCTCGCTGTAGGAGGAGGAGCTGCTGAGCTGTCTGTGCAGCTGCCTGTCCATGGCATCCATCACCAGCATGCCATTCTCTATCTGCTCGGCCTCTTTCCCTGGACTGAACGACATGCAGGCTTGCTGAGGCCCGAATTTCAAAGCGCAATGGCAGTCTCCTGTATACTTCACCAGGCTCTGGTATTCATCGAGCAGGAGCTTGGCGGTGCAACCCCCCTCGGAGGTGAGCTTCCACTGCTTCTGAAACAACTCCCAGTGTTCCTGCTGCTCTCCCATCTGCCTCCTGGCCTACTGTGATGAGTTTCTCAGCTGTCGCTAGTCCAAGGCTTCCTCGTTACCACCTGGCCCCTCCCCGCCACACCCTCCCTGGTTCGCAGAACATCAGACGCAGCTGGTGCTGGCAATTGGGGTGGCAGCTGGGGAAAGGGGGCCCCAGGACCGCTTCTGTCCACATGGCTGGTGCCAATCGAACTCCCACTGTCAATTTTACCCAGGGCTCCTGTGGCGATATTTGGAGGCGGGAGGTTCTGGGCCCCCTCCTTTGCTGAGTCCTGGACTTAAAAAAAAGCAAAAAACAACTATTTGCTTTCCTGGAGGCTTCCTGCAACCCAGAGTTCTTTACAGTTTTGGGCAATGTTCCTTTCAAGATCCTTTTTTACAAAAAGTCAGTGTGGGGCGGCTTTTTCACCCATTCCTTTTGACTTTCAAAGGACCCTTCTGGCTATTCTTGCACATTCAAGCCCCCTTATCTGATATTGCTGCAAATTTCCAGCCTGAGCTGTGGATTCCCTCTGGCCCAAGTTGAGTTTGCTGCCAGGAGAGACCATTCCGAACCCCAAATCATAATTTACTGGGCGTGGGACTAAAGAGTTAGTTCAGGCGGTTCCCTCCCCAGCCCTTCCCATGGTGCCAACATGGCAGCAACAGCAGGCATTCCTTCCCCCTTGCTGTGGGCCGCTTGGTGGCAGGCCACATGTACTGGTCCTCCCTCCTGCCAGATCTGCCCCCAGGCTGTGGCCCTGCCCAGTACCTCACCCTGGCCAGCTGTGGGGGTTCTGGCAGAAGCAGGAGGATCTCATTTACTAAAAACCATACAAACACAGATCATTTTGTATACCATAAACAATGAGTTGACCTGAAGCAAAGAGCTTGAGATCAACATTTCAATTCTACGGTTGCAGGTCGACCATTTGAGATCTGAATTTTGAAAGAACCCACAGCTCAGAATAAACCATGGACCATCAACCACCACTTTTCCTCACACTCCAGACAAGTGGTATCAT
>CAUYSK010018058.1:0-10892 GCA_963575035.1 Avahi laniger
CTAAAAATAGAAATACCATTCGATCCAGCAATAGCGCTATTAGGCATCTACCCAAAAGAGCACAAAACATTCTACTATAAAGACATCTGTACTCGAATGTTTATGGCAGCACAATTCACTATTGCAAGAATGTGGAAACAACCCAAATGCCCGTCAATCCATGAGTGGATTACTAAAATTTGGTATATGTTTACAATGGAATATTACTCAATCATAAGAAATGACGGTGATCTAGCACCTCTTATACCTTCCTGGACTAAACTTAGGCCCATTATCCAAAGTGAGGCACCACAAGAGCAGAAGAACGGGATTCATTTGTACTCGCCATCAAATTGGTACTAACTGATCAACACTATGGTGATCACATGGCAGAAATACTCTCCAGGGATTAGGGGCATGGGGGGCGAATCTACAACTAAAGGACACGGGGAGCACTAAAGGGAGGGAAGGGCACGCCTTTAACCTGCATTTGGGTGAGGCAAAGATATAAAGTGTAACTAGAATGTTTGTACCCTCACAATACCTTGGAATAATAATAAAAAAAAAAAAAAGAAAGAAAAGAGTAACATCAGTTATGCCTACATGTCCCAACCTCTAACATTGTGCTATTTCACATTACAGATGTGCTTATCAATTGCTAGGAGGGAGCAAAATAGAAACATTATAATGATATAAATGAAAGACAATTAGAATATTATTTTCCCAGGTCCTTTTAATATAAATAACTCTATGAGTTTTATGACATAATAATTAACAAATAACCTCCTATATTGCCAAATACACAAAGAGTAATAAAGCTTATCTAGACTAACATCCTCTAAATTTTTCATTACTTCTTGGCCTTGAATTCCAATAATTAAATTGTACTAATATCTAACTTATTTTCCAGGAACCAACAATATATTCTTTCTCTGATGGTGTGCTCTTTGGTCATCACTAATATAATACTATTATTTTAAAATGAAATTATGGTCCTATAACCAGTAGCCATGCACTTTGAGTTGCTTCTACAATAATGCTGATTAACTTGGGATGAACCAGTCATATTTTCCCACCCAATTCCTGGTCAGGAAATAACATGTTGTCATCTGACAACTGGCAAAGATTAACAGTCAGCTGTGGCCACTGCACTGACTGACTCACTCAGGGATTTAAATCATGACCTTGGCCTCATTATCATGCTGTTATAATTTACTGAGCAAAACAGCTACAAAAATAAATTCTGAAAACAGGAAGTAAAAAATTCTGCTATTTGTGTCTTCAAGACACAAAGCCCTGTGCATCTACGTCCTTTGAGTAATTCTATTAGCAGGTGTTTTAGACATGGATGAACTGAAGGCAGGATATCCTCCTGAATATCAAAGCCAATCATGTCAGTCCTCTGGCTAAAATATCTTCACTGCCTGTCTAATGATTATGAGACAAGTGCAAATTCTTTAGCATAGCATATAAGGCTATAGCATAATCTTGCCACAACCTATTTCTCTAGCTTTACTTTTTGCTACAATTCCCTGTCTTCCTTTCTTCATAAATACCCTTTCTTCATACTTCATAATCATAAGTGTTTTTCCCATTATTTTGTGACTGCTCATATATTCAGTATGTATTTATTAAGCCCCTATAATTTGTGAGACACTCTGATAGGCCCTAGGGAAATTGGAGTGAAAGGTACATTCCTTGATCTTAAAGAATTCATAGTCCAGTTGAGGAGACAGACAAGGAAATAAACAGCTACAATACACTGTGACAAGTAAAAGAGCCTGTGGTAAACAGGTAGAAGGAGGAAAAAGGGAAGGATGAGCATATGGTGAAGACAATGAAGAAGTTAACGGACTGAAAAGAGGGTTATGGGAGAGAGAGTAGAAAGGTGATTTAAGCTGAGGGAATATTAAGTCACAGAGATGAGAAACTTTGCATATTCAGTAAAGCACAAGCAGATTGTCATGGCCGAAGAGGGGGAGGTGTTTATAGGCTAGGTTGGAGGCAAGGCTAGAGAAGTAGACAAGAGCTGAATGCTAAAGGAATCTGTTTAGCTAGCAAACAGTTTAGATCTTACTTCTTTGCACCCACTTCTCTCTTTTGAAAATGCTTTTTCCCTTTCTCCTATCCAACTTAAACCAATAATAATGACAAATCCTCTTCCCAGAAATTCATTGAACAAATATTTCTTGGAACACCTACTATGTGCTGTGTATTGTTTTAGGTGCTTGGGATACATGAGTAAAATTCCTGCTCTGTCCTTGCGCTTATATTCTAGTAGGGGAAATAGATGATCAATGGTAAACATAATAAACTGGTATATTATTTACTTTTAAGTAAAAATATAGTTGTCAGAGAGTGGCAAATACTATGGAAAAAAAAGTAAGGTAGAGTAAAGGAGATTGCAGTAACCAGGGAGGGTGTGGGGCAGGCTAGACTATTAAATAGATAGAAAATTGAGCAAAAATTTGAAGAAAGGGAGTTAGCCAAGCGAATATCTTTGTGAAGCATGTTCTAGGTAGAGGGAACAGCTAGAAGAAAGCCTAAAAGAAAGCAGAGATCATGTGAGACTTGTAAGCCCAAAAGGAGTTTAACTCTTACGAATAAAGTAGGAAGCCACCTCGGGATTTTGACCAGTGGAGTATTATGATCTGACTAATGTTTTAGGAGGCTTGCTCTTGCTCTTTTTTTTTTTTTTGAGATAGGATCTCACTCTGTTCCTGGGCTGGAGCAGTGTCATCATCGTAGTTCACTGCAACCTGAAACTCCTGGGCTCAAGGGATCCTCCTGCCTCAGCCTTCTGAGTAGCTGGGACTACAGGCGCAGGCCACCATGCCTGGTTAATTTTTCTATGTAGACATGGGGTCTTGCTATGTTGCTCAGGCTGTTCTCAAACTCCTGGCATCAAGTGATCCTCCTGACTCAGCCTCCCAAAGGGTAAGGATTATAGGCATGTGCCACCATGCCTGGCCAATGCTTGATCTTTATGCTGTGCTGAGAAAAGACTGTAGAACCACAAGCATAGAAACATAGAGATCTGTTAGGAGAAACTGTAGAAATGCCAATGATGTAAGTATATTTGTGTGTAGCGCGAGTGCTGCAAAGATTCTGAGTATTGTGAAGCAGCCACCTTTCTTAGCAAAGTACTAAGTCTTCAGTAAATTCCAGTGAGGTGACTATTTTAGTTTATGACTTTAGATATATTTCATAGATTACAAGTAGCCCTTATTCACATGTAAAAATGGAAGCCCATAAACTCACAGGCTTCACAAGCCTATAGGACTGCAGAAGGGACTTGCATTTTGGGATTAGCTTATGGCCTGTAAAGACTTCGAAAATTTAGTGATGAAGATGGCCAATTACTTCTAAAGTTAAACATGATATTGTAGTTTTGACTGAACTTCAGATGTGTTCATACACTGAGGGACATGCCCAAGAAAAATAGAATGCCATATAGGACACAGTGAGAGGTGATAAACATTTTAAGTAAGATACCAAACCAGAACAAACAAAACAGAACACCTCTAAGATCCATATTGTAGAAGGACCAAAAGATAGAGATCTTGTGAAGATATTTTACTTTCTTTAGTTCTGAGCCTAGCAATGTTATGATAAATTGGGGCGAGTATTTTGAAAAGTAGCTTATTTAGGCTAAAGCCCATTTAAAAATTCAAAATGATATATGTTCAAACTATGTGATATGTAAATACTGTGACACATTTTTATTTCATAAAAGTGTGTGACTAACCATGGAGGATGATTTTAATACACTTCCACTCCTAAGAATTCTCTTTAACAGGAAAAACACATCTAGTTGTAGTAGACTGTAAAAAGGAAACACAGTAAGCCCACTCACTTCTGCTTCAATCCTATAAAAAGCCAGGCGTTCCAGTGATAGGGCTCATGTCCATTATATTTCTCTAGCTGGCACTGTCTCCAGGCAGGTGAGAGGCAGGGGGCGGGGAAGGGGGGTCTGCAGGGAGAAACAGCCTCAGGTGCCCAGCATGCTATGTGACTCTTAGAAAAGAGTGCAGAGCCCAGGAGGTGACCTTTTACTGTAAAGGAAGCCAAAATTGTCCATTTTGGACAAATACTTTTAAGTTCACATTTTATATACTCAAAATAACTGAGCTATTTTAACATTGAAGTTTCAACCTCAAGCAATGTGTGTATTCTGGCTCCTGGTTCTGCTTGGGTTGGTGGCTGGGGGTGGGAGGTGGTATTATTTTCAAATCTGGCTCAGAAATAGTTGAATAAGGTAGAGTGTTCCACTTATTCCTTTTGATTATTTTTAGTTCTTCTCTCCTCTCACTTAAAGGCGCGCTTAGTGTATTTTAGTAACACTAGGGTTTCCTAAGGTAAAGTTGAAGATATCTGTATTTAATGGTACCTGTCACTGCATATGAGAGGAAAGTGTGGATAGTAAAATTCAACATTTCAATTTTAGGTAAAAAATTCAGTTCTCTTTAGAAGTGTTCTTTTTGCTTGTTTTCTACTTCTTGGTTGTGATTTTTTTTTCCTCCTTCGTTATCTATTTTGCAATGCACATGGTGTAATTCTCAACTTTTACATTACTCACGTGAAGAACTTTCAAACTACATCCACAACCAGGGTCCTAACCCCGGAGACTGATCTAGGGTTGGGCCCAGGTAGTATTTTAAAAAAGTGACCCAGGTAATTTTAATGTGGAGCCAGGGTCAAAAACCATTATGGTTCAAATTGGAGTAAAAATATCTAGGTTCTAATAATAGTTTCAGCTCTGCAGTTTACTAGCTGGCTGTTCTTTCTCTTCAATTTCCCACAGGATAATGAGTTGGATTAGAGATTTATAAAAATTCTTTAACTCTAAAATGAAATTAAATAAATTGGGATTCATATGATCTCACCTGGTTTGCTTAGCGCCAAAGAGATGAAAACCCAATTATTTGGAGTATGAGTCTTGTCTGAAACAGATAAGTAATAATAATAATGATGATAATAAAAGCACTTGAGTAAACTTTTTCCTCTTCCCAATTACAAGGCATGGGAGAAAAGAAAAATAGAAATTTAAGCTTAGAAATCACAAGAGACTTCTGGGGCTGCTTTCTCTGTCCCCAGCTCTCTTAAATTAGGAGCTAGTCAGATGTACCTGGGGAACAGAGGGAGGAGGGAGAGAGCTTACTACACACCAAGAAGGTAAATATAATACAAACCCCAAAGGCTTTCATTACTCATCAGACTGTAATCTGGCTTGGTACTAAACAGCCTGAGAGTGGAAGGCTGGGTAGGGGTGTGTACACACCAGCCCCCCTCTCCAGCTCTCTGTCACTGCAGCGCTTGCCCTGGGAGCCGGGAAGAAGGGGTGATCCCGGGCGATGCACCCCCAGCCCTGGCCTCCCCTCCGCGCCTCCCGCCCGCCCCGCCCACGAGGGCTGCCGGGGCGGCGCCCAGCCCCACGCAGAGCGGAAGCCGGCGGCGGCTACCTCAGTTCTCCAGGAGCTGGTTTTTCGTCTACCCTCGTCCTCTTTCGCTGAGTCCATCTTTGTGCTTCGAAAATCAGACTCTGACTCTAACCCGATCTCCTTGCTTTTCTGCCTCTTCTTTCTAGACTACAGTGAGCGCCAAAAAGGACCTAACAGACGGAAGCCCTTGGCCTAAGCGGTTGGCTCTCCGCATGATACTTAGTCCTTTCACCTTTACAGCCTCTCATACATAGGCTTTTCATTTTCACACCCCTTACAGTACAAGCCTAACTCTCCCGATTTCTCTTCCGTCCTCCCCTCAGCACCTCTCCGCACACTGTCTGCCACCAGCACGGTCCTCCAGAACTTCCTCACTCCGGGGCCCCTAGCCCAGTCCCAGCCCGCAGGACCACCTGCGCTCCCCAGTCGCTCACACCTCCCTTCCCCCTCAGAGAATCCCTGGAGGCCCCTCTACGCTCTTCCTCTTCCTGGACCCCCATCCCTGACCCCCCCAGGCGACCCCGCCCCCACCGCTCACGTCCCCTTCTCCGGACCCCTCTCTGCCCACCTTGCGTGCACACTCTCACCTCGGGGCCCGACCCCCCGAACACCCGATGCTCCCCCCTCCCCGTCACACTCCTTCGTCTTCAGATCTGACACTCGGGCGCTTCACCACTCTCACAAGCTCCCCGCCCCGCCCCCAATACCTCAGCACCCTCACACTCACACTCCTTTACCTCCCCCCGTCACACTTGGCACCCCCCGTTTTCCCGACTCCAGACCCCTCGGGCGCCCCCTCAAACGCTCACATTCTCCACACCCTCGTCCCGGAAAACTCGGGCGCCCCTCCCCCCTACGCTTACATTTCCCCACGCCCCGCCCGGCCCCAGCCCTTAGAACGTGCTTGGGAGGGGTGGCAGCCGCTCGCGAGCCGCCCGCTGTGCCCGGCCTCGGCAGCTGGGAGGTGACGCGGTCCCCGCGGGAAGAGCCGGGGAAGCGGAGGGGCGGAGGAGGCGCGGGCGGCGGCACCGAGCGGCGGCGGCGGCGGCGGCGCGGGGAGCGCCGACTCCCTGGACCCAAGGGGCGGTGGCGGCGGCGGCTGAGCGACCCCGGGCGGGCGCGTGATGAGGAGGGGCGGGCGCCCGACCCTGCTACGGGTCAGAGCTCGTTTGGAGCCAGGCGTTGGCAGCCTAGGGGCCCTGGCCCTGGCGCTCTCTGCCACTGGTCCCTGTCGTTCCTTCCCGGCCTTCGCTTCCCCACTCTAGCCCCGGGTGGGGTGGGGGCGGGGTCTCCCGCGGCAATCTCTGGCCCCGCGACCCTTTCCCGGGCGTTTCTCCAGGGGTCCTCCGTCCGCGGTGCGCGGGAGCCCTGTGACGCGTCAGCTGGCTGGACTGCCGAGCTGCTTGTCTGGGGAATCGCCCCTGCTTCCCCACTCCCTTCCCCGTTCCCGCCTGGGTGCCCCTCCGGCCAGCGGGACGCCGCCTCCGGGCGCTCCAAGCGAGTTCCCGGGACTCCTCTGGGGGCCTGGCTCGCAGGCACCCCTTTCTCCTCAGAGGCGGCGCGCGCCCCCACCCCCGCCGGACACACTCGCTCCCCGGCCCGCGCGCCGCCCTCCCGCCTGCTCTCTCCAGTCACCCCACCCTTAGCTGTCCTCGCCACCTTACTCCACCACCCTCCCCCGCCGCTCCGCGCACTCCGCGTCCGGGCCTCCAGCTCCTCTCTCCCCAGAATCGCTCACTTGCCAGCCCTTCGCCCCCGGGAAGAAGAAACATTTCCCGGAGCGCACTCCTCAGCCCTCCCTCCCCGCGCGCTCGCCCTCCCCTCCCCCCGCTCTTTCTTGGGGGAGGGGGGCTGTCGCCTCGGATTGAAGGCCATTGATTTGTATGTATTTGTCCCAGCGCCTGAGGCTGCCCCAGCCGCCCGCGCCGGTGCCGCCGCTGCCAGTGGAGTTGCCTCCCTGCTTCCCTAGGGTGGTTCGGCTCCACCAAACATGTCGGCTCCTGTCGGGCCCCGGGGCCGCCCGGCTCCCACCCCGGCGGCCTGTCAGCCGCCCCTGCAGCCCGAGATGCCGGACCTCAGCCACCTCACGGAGGAGGAGAGGAAAATCATACTGGCCGTCATGGATCGGCAGAAGAAAGAAGAGGAGAAGGAGCAGTCCGTGCTGAAGTAAGGACACGGCTCCATATTCCCGCCTCTCTCCCTGCCCTCCGCCCCCTCGGCCGCTGCCTTGCGGCCGCCCGCACACCCCGGATCGCCGCCCTCCCTCTCCGCCGGCGGCGCCAGGGCCACGAGGGCTGCGGCCAGCGCCGGCCGCCTGGGCTGTTTTCTGGGCGTTTGAGCGCGGGGGTGTGTGTCAGGGAGGGAGGGCGCCCAGGCCGGCCGAGGTGAGGATGGCGAACCTTTGGTCGTTGTAATTTCCCCCGGCGCCCCCCGGGCTGTCCCTGCGGGTCAGCTCTGCTCCGGGACCCCGGCGGGGCTGGGGCTGAACCCAGGGTCTGCGCGTCCCCTCTCTTTTCCCGCCGCCCCCGTGCGGAGGCAGTGACTGGGGCCAGGAATCCAATATGGCCGTGCACAGGTGCTCCCCGGCCGGACCTGGGCGAAGGCGCGCCGACCCGGGTTGCGGACGCCGCCAGGGGCTCCTAGTGCGGCGCCTCCGCAGGGAGGCTCTTCCCTCAGCGCTGGGAACAGCAGAGCTGCCCACGGTCGCCGCGGGCAGCGGGCGGCGGCGCGGGCGAGGGGCCTAAGCTCTGGCGCGTCTCGGGTGGGTGTGCGGCCGCCGCCATCTTCCAGCCCCTCCCCCTAGGCGGGTGCTGACACCCTGCACTCCGCTGCTCTTCCTGTTTGCAACTGTAATAGTAAATCTGTTTAAGCCTGAGAGACTCGGTTCCTGTCATTACTGCACTTTGGGATCCTCCCTGCCTTGTGAAGTCCTACTATCGTGCACACAGTCTAGGCAGCTGGGGTTTTTCCAAGGGTGGGAGGAGTGAAAGCAGCACCCAAGCATCGGTTTAGCGCCTGTGTAACTTCAGCACCAGGGAACTGTCCAGACAGGCTTTTATTTAGCTTAGAGGATCCTTTTCTCATCAGCCTAGCAGAGATTTGTTTCTACAGGTTTTGCTTTTAAATGTTTTATGGTTACTTCATTTCTCAGTTACTACGTGAAAGAGATTGTGCAGAAGATGTATAACCTTTTCGTTTTTCCAACTCAACTTTTTTCTGTTTACTTGAAATGAGTTATTCACTGAGAGACTGTTACAGTTTGTATTGCAGAGGTGGGGACAGTTCGTATTGCAGAGGTGGGGACAGTTCTTTTGCATATCATCAAATACACTTTTCTTATATTCTCCACAGAAATACACAGTTGAGAGTGTAGAGTTCCTCTGTGAAGGAACTAACACACTGACCTCTACTCAGGTAAATTTTAAAAACAGGTTGTTGCAATTAGTATTCTTTCATGCACTTATAAAGAAACAATTCTCTCTGTCTATAGGTATAATTTTCATATTTTAATGAAAAATGCTACTTTAAATAATTTAGGGTGACAAACATATCAAATATCTATAAATCTTAGAGAAGTATACTGCTTCTCACAAAATATTGAAGGACTAAAATAGCAAATGTATTGCTGACGTGGTAACTGAAATTAAGAATTTCTTCTTCAAAACTAATTTCTGGGTTTGAATACTTATTTGGGAATGTTATTTATTAATAAGCTTGGAGTATGAAAAAAATTAAGAGATTTAAGCAGGTCATTCTAACTAATGGAGGAAGAGAGCATTATTTTAAAAAGCTTTTTGAGCATACTCCTAACTTTGCTTAACTTTATTATGTATAATAACAATGCTAAGCTTTTGATGACTTACAATTTGATATTTACATATATGAATTTATGCTTTTTACTATAATTGCTAAATCGGTATTGCCAAAATGATGTTCAAATAAGTTGTAGTTTTATTTCTTTGACCTACATATTTAAATATAAATTTTTTAATAGTATGTTAATCATAGTATTTATTGGCTAGTTCACTGTAGTTTATATAGTTTATAAATAGATTATAGTAAATGTAGTCTATTTACTGTTGTACTATATGGAAATTTAAATAGAAGTTTTAAGTATTGAATTAGGATTACTCAAAATGAACAGTATATTTTATTAGGAAAATGTAAAAGGATTTTTCAGGTAGCTACATGTGTATATATTACATCTATATGGAAACCTACATACTATTCAAATACACGTAATATTTTTGTATTTATATTTGCATAGGTTAAGTAGAAACAAACATCTTTTAAACATTGATTCATGCATCTAAAGATTACATTGATGAAAAGTATATATCCAGATTATTTTAAATATTTATTTGCATTTCTCCCTAACTTAGTCTTAGAAAGGAGTCTTACCTCAAAATGGCTTATGTGGTTTCAGAATTATTTTTATATTCATTCTAACAAGAAGTTATTTGGAGGTTAAAACATAATATATTTGGAAATTTAGTTTTAAATGTTCTTTAATTTTTTTTAATAGCATAAGAGTAGGCAAGGAAAATGAGGAAAATAGACTTTATAATAGAATTATAGTAATGAGAGACAAACCATTTGAAGAATTTGCTAGTTTATTAAATAATATATTATCAATAAGGTTATTAAATAACAAATATAACATATAAGAAAAGATAATACTAATATTCTTCAATAATTGCTACTGCCCGTAAAGTTTTAAGGCCCATTTCTCTGTTTGTGACTGTGCTATCCTTTGTTTCTTTGGTGATGTCCATTTAATTGCATGTTAACTTCTATTCTGAGAGAAGGTCATGGGTAGAAAGAAATAAATTGAAATTTAAATTCATGTCTGCTGCCTTTTAACAACTATGTTAAAAAATAAGTTTGATGTGTAAAAAGGTTGAAACCATTGGATAAAAATACTTTTACATGATCTCTGAGTTTCAGTGTTTATATTAAGTATTCATGCAAAGTGGAGTGTGCATGCTCAATACCATCACAAAACAATATATTGGAATATAGGAAGAAAATATTAAAACTTATATTTCTACTTTTAGAAAATGAAAGAAATTAAACTTTATTAATATTTAATATATAGGTTAACAATACTACAGTGCATATAATTTATAAATAAATATGTATATATTAAAAGATTCATCCTGAGATGTTTTTAATGAGAGCTATCAAAACAGAGTGAACCACTAATCTCTCTCCTTAGGAGCCTGAATAGTTAAAAACTATTTATACTTAATTATTAGTAACTTCTTCAAAACCAGCTGAACATCCATATAGTCAGGAAGTCTCCTGTCATCACGAAATAATACCATTTTACATGTGAGTGAGATACTGTAATTTTGGAAGCATTTTTACATTTCATTAGATACCTACTTGGTCAGTAATTAATTTTTTTTTTTTTTTGAGACAGTCTCACTTAGTTGCCCTGGCTAGAGTGAGTGCCGTGGCGTCAGCCTA
>CAUYSK010018059.1:0-37280 GCA_963575035.1 Avahi laniger
TTGTATAGTCTTTGAATATTTTGTGCTATTTTTTTAATTGATTTTTGAATTTTTTATAATTAATTTTGACATTCATTTTTCAGGTAATATGTTTTAGAACTCTTTTGATTCATTGTTTATGGATTTTTAGTCAGTCTGTTCCTTTACCTTAGTTTAAAAGTACTTAACGTACTAAAATTTTCTTATAGTACTTGTGTGGGGGTTTTTTTGTTTTTTTTTTTTTTTTACTTTTTATTTTTAGATCCTGATTTTTTTTAAGAGATGGGGTCTCACTACATTGCCCAGGCTGGATGAGAACTCTTGGCCTCAGCCTCCTCAGTAGGTGGGACTATAGGTACATGTCATTGCACCCAGCTTTAAATCTCTAATTTATTTATGGTTAATTTTTGTATGTCATGTGAGATATGGGTAAAATTTCATCTATGTGGCTACATAGTTATCTCAACATTAGTTATTAAAAAGTCCATCCTCATCCCAGTGGTTTATAATGTCATTTTATTATATACTAAATTTTTATGTGCTGTGGTTAATTTCTGAATTTTCTCTTCTATTCTAATGGTGTGTTTGTCTATTTTTGAGCTTAGACTTCATTGCTTTAAATTTAAAGGTAGTGTATCGTATGTTTTAATGCAGAGCAGAGCTAGTTCCTTATCTTAGATTTATTTTTCATAATTTCTTGACTATTCTTGAATGTTTATTTTTCCACAAGAACTTCAGTATCAATTTGATTCATTCCCTAGAATAGTTTGTTCACATTTTTATTAGCATTTCATTGACTTTATACATTAATATAGGGAGAGCTGTCATCTTTTTAATGTCATGTTGTTGGTTTTGTTTAATTTTACTTTTGTGCCCTTCAGAAGTGCCCTAAAATTTTTCCATGTAAGATTTGCATATTTCTTGTTAAATTTCTTCCTAAGTATTTAATCTGTCTTGTTGCTATTGTAACTTAATTTTCCTACCAATATGTCATCTCTTTATCATTTGTGAATAAAAAAGCCATTAATTTGAACATTAATTTTATATTCTACTGCTTTACTTGAATTATTTTATTATGTGAATTGGTTTTATCATTGAATGTTGCTATTATTGTTGTTTTATGGTGTCTATCTTATCCTCTCAAAATAGAGACTGGTTCACTGTTTCTTTATCCATTTGTATGTCTCTAATTAATTCATCCTGTCTAATACATTGGCTAATACTACCAATACAATAATAGTTGACATACTGGGCATCTTTATCTTGACCCCGATCTCCCATGCTTCCAGAGTTTCTCCATTAAACAGAATACTGGAGATTCTGAGTAAGATAAAATAAACCATTCCACCCTGCCTCTCCCATTGAAAGAAGCCATAAAACCTAAACGGCAAGCCAGGAGAAGCTATTTGATGATAACCATATGTAAACAAGCCAACAAATAACCAAACGTCAATCTAAACTCTATATCTTACACAAAAATTAACTCAAAATATGCCACAAATCTAAATGTAAAATATACAATTACAGAACTTTAAAAACTAAACATAGGAGAAAATGTCTGTGACCTACGGTTAACCAAAGAGGTATTTATTCATGACAGCAAAAGCATGATCCATAAGCAGCTCTTCCCTTCAGTACTTTAGCACAATTCTAGGGTTTTTGTTTGTTTGTTTTGTTGTTAGGGGAATAATTTTGAATCCTCTGATTTGATGGCTCCATTTGTCCTATAGAATCCTAAAATTTGCTTTCATATTCTTCTTTTCCTCTTCACCATCCTATTGCCAAAAGGTGCTTCTACCTTCCTTTTATCCTTCCACCTACCTCCAGAAGCTATCCTTTTGAAATTCCCCTTTAAGTCTCTCTTACCCCTTTAAATGGCATCTTCTCTTTTAAATTACACTTTCCCGTTTAAATTACATATATTTTAAAATCCTTTCCCTGTAGTTTATGCCACAATCTGCTTAGACATTTATCTGGTATTTTCATATATAAAAGAGATTTGGTATTTTTGGTGTACATTGAAAATTATTTTTAGGCTCCTTCAGCTAATTCCCCTCCTCTGTCTTCCTACAATTTTTCTCATTCTCCTTCTGCTTGCCACAAAGCCTTGTGTCTGTGTAAGAGCAGCATGGCAGCCTGAGAGATCCTGCAATGGGATTTCATGGGTTTTTTGTTCTTTTAACTTAGTTATTTATTGTTTTAGAATTGTATTCAAATTATGTCGTAGGCATAGCTTTGCATAAATTTAATTTTCACTTTTGATTTTTTAAGAATAAAATAGAAAACTTTAACTTTACACTTTTCTTTTGATTTGTAGGGGAAAATTTTGAACATATGTAGCTATGTTGCAACCATTGTCCATAGCTACTCAGAAGCATTGCTGATTCGATTTCCTAATATTTTGGTGAGAATTTTTTGCATTTCTGCTCATAGTAGGTATTGACTTCTAATAATGTATTTATCAGATTATGATGTCAAATTTGTCCTAGTTTCATAAAATATCTTAATTCCAAAACAAGGCATGTTAGGCTCAACAATATCTAGAAAATTTTGTTATTTTAAAAAGGAAATGTTAAAATAATAATAATAATAAAAAATATATAGGGGCATATTACAAGGACATGGGAGGCAGTTGTTAAGTGACCACTACCAGGCAAATCTTAGACAACTTGAACAACAAAGTAGAAATCCATATGTATGTAACAATTATAAATAAATGGGCATATAAATGAATGAATAAATAAATGAAGGAGAAGTGATTCTTATGCTACAATGCCGATTGCCACTTAGTTACTATGAAGTGATTTTAGGGGTAGAAAAATATAATTTTGCCACCATCATAGTGAAGACTGGTTTAGGCAAGAATCAATAATAGTTGCTAAAGCTAAACTGAAAATGAGAAGGGTAGAAGAGAACAAGATGAAAGTAGAACCTATAGATCTAAAGAAATCTAGCCACATCAAACAGCAGCAATGTGTGGACCATATATGGGTTTCGTTCAAAGAAATAAAGTTGTATAAGATATTCCTTTATCTTGTGATATTTAAAAGATAATAGGATGAACCTTGAGGACATTATGGTAATTGAAATAAGCCATTCACAGAAGTTCAAACAAATGAGTTCAAATATATGAGCTATCTAGAATAGTCAAACCTGGCTAGTTGCAGTGGCTCAAATCTGTAATCCCAGCAATTTGGGAAGAATATCACAGGAGGGGCCAGAAGTTTGAGACCAGCCTGGGCAACATAGTGAGATGCCATATCTACAAAAAATAAAATAAAATAGTCAAACTTATAGAAACAGAGAGTAGAGTAGTGGTTGCCAGGGGCTGAGAGAATGTGGAAATGTGGAGTTACTATTCTACTTATATAAAGGTTCAGTTAAGCAAAACGATTAAGTTCTAGAGATCTGCTATACAATATCATGCCTATTAAAGTTAAAGTTAAAAATACTTTGTTGTAGACATAATGAATTTTTCAAGAGAGTAAAAAAAAAGTTACCCACAGAAACTTCCCTCCTAGGGTGCGTGTGTGTGTGTGTGTGTGTATGTATTTAATAGAAAAGCATAAATATGTTCACCATGAAACATGTACAGGTATGTTCACATCAACACTACTCATAGTTTCCAAAAACTCTATACAACTTGCACATCCATCTATGGTAGACAGGGCTGCAACCAGAGTGTGGTAAGTGAAGAACTCATTTCAGGAAAAATTTAAGAGGTTACCAAAAAAAACTCATTATCAAGATAAATAATGTTTAATGCAATATATTTAAATCACAGTTAATGCAAAAAAAACCATGATAAACAAAATGTCAAATTTTTAAATAAAAGGTAAATTCATATTATTGATTTTTCCTTTAGCCTCAAGTTCCAACATGGCTCCACATGAAATTGATAGTAGAATGGACAAATAAATTTTGATACACAGTGGAATGCTATACAGCAGTGAGAATGAATGAACTATAACTACACACAATAATATGGATGAATCTCATAGACATAATGTTAATTAAAAAAACAGATACAAAAATTTATACACTGGTGACTTCATTTATATCAAGTTCAAAAACAGGCAAAACTAATCTAGGATATTAGAAATTAAGGTGGTGGTTTCCCCTGAAAGAGGACAGGAGGAGGGATCTGGGACTCTAGGAATATTCTATTTCTTGGTCTGTATGTTCCATGGATTTACACTTTGGGAGAATTCATCAAACGTTTCATTTATAATTTGTGTATTTTTTTATATGAGTTACACTTCAATTAAAAATTTTTTACAGAAAAAATGATTATTGGAAATTTGAACACTGGGTATTTAATGATATTATGAGATAGCTGAAAAATTTTAGGTGTGATATGATGAAGTGGGTTTGTAAAAAATTAAAAATAATAAAACTATAATATTAATCTTACATTTTACAGATAATTGCTGAAGTACTATGGATATGGATAAATTGGTATGAAACATGGGATTTGCTTCAAAACAGCATGGGAACTGGAGAATTGAAAGGGGAATAGATGAAGATACATTGGCCACAGGTTCTAATTTGCTGAAACTTACTTTTGTGTGCACAGAAATTCTTTATACTCTTCTATCTGTTTTTTTACATTTACATTTTATATAATAACACCTTAAAGAAAAGACTTATGATCATGACCAATGAACTACTCTGCTAGACTATAGAAAAAAGCAGTATGTAACCACCCAGGTGAGTGCCTTGCTCACAGCAGATGGTCAACATACATGCGTTGAATGAAAGAATAAATTCATATGAAGACTAGAAAAAAGAATTAAAAAACCATCATTTAAATTTTCTTCCTAAATATCATTCATTATCCAAATCTAGCCATCAAAAATAAGGCCTTGTAAGATTACTGTTTAAATATTATATAATCGATGAATTAAACATGAAATTTGTTTTACTGAAAGGTAGCTTATTCTTGAGTAGCCACACATCCTTTTAACAGAATTTAGAATCATTAATCAAGAAAGGTATATGACATGTACTTTCTAGTCTTGCCTTCCAGAAATATTCTCTTCACTATCAAACTTTGACAAGAAAAGACCTGTTTTTCATTTCCCTTATGTTGTCATGTAAAAGACAGTGTTTCAAAGTTCAGCTCTGCATTCATCCCTCTACAAAATGTTTTAACTAAAGTCCATGTTTTAGTTCAAGTGTTATCTACCTCTCAAAGAAATATTTCATGTCATTAACAGCAATCATGGGCCAGGCGTGGTGGCTCACGCCTGTAATCCTAGCTCTCTGGGAGGCCGAGGCGGGCAGATTGTTTGAACTCAGGAGTTCGAAACCAGCCTGAGCAAGAGCGAGACTCCGTCTCTACTAAAATTAGAAAGAAATTAATTGGACAACTAAAAATATATAGAAAAAAACTAGCCAGGCATGGTGGCGCATGCCTGTAATCCCAGCTACTCGGAAGGCTGAGGCAGGAGGATCGCTTGAGCCCAGGAGTTTGAGGTTGCTGTGAGCTAAGATGATGCCATGGCACTCTAGCCCGGGCAACACAGTGAGATCCTGTCTCAAAAAAAAAAAAACACAAAAAACAGTAATCATGTTTCAAGAAGGTATTCAGTTAGATGTGGAAGATATGAAGAAATCTTAAAGGAAAGGTATTTTTGATAAAGTGAAATGTGATTTCCCAAAAGCGAGTTAGGTTTGTGTTCCTAAATCAGAGTTGTGTTTCATCATAAAAGAGCAGCGGCCAGAATTTTCCAGACTTTATTTGAAAATATATTATGTCTGAAGAGGATGGGTCAGTGTAGACACTGGTAGTTTCACTGATGGTTCTATTACTAGCAAAGTTCCATGTGATACCCAGATAGTGACTATAATTGCTTCCTACAGTTGGCAATATTTTACGGGGTTACTTTAGATTTTTCTTTATGTTTTCAAAAAAAAAATCACCCTGGAAATCTGCCTTTTTGTTACTTGACAAGAATGTAAAGATTATAGTTTCACCGGCACCTCATTCCCATCAAATTCAATTTTTAATTCCTAGTATTACTGTTATTTATGGTGGGCAGATATAATTGTTTTCACTAGTTACCTATGGAACCATCAAATAGAGAAATTTCAATCAAACCTTGTTTTCTAGCAGCAGAATGATAGAAACTGCTGTAAGGTCTCCAAAACTCTTGGCTTTTCTGTTTATAAGACTGTTAGGTCAGTTAATCATGGTAGTTTTATCCAAAAATTGTGCATATATGTTTTGAAAAAGGATATATACTTTAAGCCTCCTGACCAAGAAACTTAATGAAAATAAGTTCATTTTTGGTATTTGAATAAGATTATCTACTTTGGTGATAATGGAGCCTGATCCACTCTTCATCATCACCATTTTACAAACTAATAAAAATGCCCAAGACTAAAATACCAGTGGATAACTATATATGCATAAATTCAACTACTTTACTCATAGCTTTAAACTGTGTGCTTATATTTTATATTTTTTCTTGGTTAACTAGCTGCTGGTTCATCCAACGGGCACCTCTAATAGAACTTAGCAAGACTCAGCTGTCAAGTACCAAAAAAAAAAAGTAGTTTCATGTTCATACAGAATCAGTGAGTGTCTCTCCTTGAGACATGTGGAATGAAAGATTTGGATTTTGAAAATTAGTTCCACCATGACCTATCAGTACCCTTTGGACTACTTCCAAGAGACTTTTGTGTTCACCCATGTTTATTCTAATTAGTCCAAAATGCACCTGATTTTGTGTCAACTTCCCAATCTCAGTTTCTTGTGCATAAATCACAGTCAGACTATGGAATGGACTCTCCTTTTAACTGACTTCCCTGCTTTGGTTCAAAGACCTCAGTTTAACTTTGACTATGACCCAGCTAAGCTTTGATAACTGACTTCACTCTCCCTGTTGTATGGCCTCTGTTCGACTGATACCCCCTCTCCTGTATTTCCCTTACCCTAATCAAACTATTCATCGTGTATGACCCATATGTTTCCAATTCATTGCCTGGCATTTGATTTTGGTTCAGATACAACTTCGCTATTCCTTTGTCTTTGTTGATACTGACATTTCAGAGTGGTTGTCAGCATAAATTATAAGAAGTATTTATCTAAATCTTCTGACTAGTTAAGTTTCAAATGTTTGGTGGATTGATGTACAATTTCTTTAAATTTCATGTCGATGGACATGTAGAGAATATTAAACTTATTAAACTATTCTTGAGCTTATAACACTAGTAATTTAAGGAATATCTGCTTACCTCTGCTTGTAGCACTTTCAGCTGCACATTTCATGGCTTGATATAAAATTACTCCAATCTCTACATACAATTAGAATATTTTGCGACAAGTTACTGTGTATTCTTTGTGCATTAATTTAACAAATTGGTATTGTGTCCTTATGATGGACCAGGCACTGCGCTAAATACTAGAGATCTCCACCCTTAAAAATATAGCTGACAGGGATTCTGGATTTAGCAATCAATTGTTCCTTATTAACATCCCACTATGATACTAGATTCATTAATAATAAAGAGATTTTTCTGAAAGCTTTGGATTGAGAATAATGTCAATCATAAGTGGATTTCTGAACACTTTCTTTACAAATAGTGAAGGAAACATTATATCCAAAATTAAAAGTCCTTTTTAGGGCAAGATAGATCACAGCTGGTGTGTGCAAGCCTGGGTGTTTATGCTTTCTGTAGACAACCTACAGAATGGGAGAAAATATTTGCTTTCTACACATCCGATAAAGGGCCGATAACAAGAATCTATACAAAATTTCAAAAAATTAACAAGAAAAAATCAAACAACCCCATCAAAAAGTGGGCAAAGAACATGAACAGAAACTTTTCAAAAGAAGACAGAATAATGGCCAGCAAACATATAAAAAGGTACTCAACATCCCTAATTATTAGGGAAATGCAAATCAAAACCACAATGAGATATCACCTAACTCCAGTGAGAATGGCCTTTGTCAAAAAGTCCCAAAACAACAAATACTGGCATGGATGTGGAGAGATAGGAACAGTATTACATTGCTGGTGGGTCTGCAAATTAGTACAACCCCTGTGGAAGGTAATTTGGAGATACCTCAAAGAGCTAAAAATAGAAATTCCATTTGATTCAGCAATCCCACTACTAAGCATCCATCCAAAAGAAAAAAAGACATTATATACTGAAGACATCTGCACTCCAATGTTTATGGCAGCACAATTCACAATTGCAAAGATGTGGAAACAACTCAAGTGCCCATCAATACATGAGTGTATTAATAAAATGTGGTATGTGTATACCATGGAATACTACTCAACTACAAAAAACAATGGTGAACTAGCACCTCTTATATTATTCTGGATGGAGCTTGAGCTCATCCTTCGAAGTGAGGTATCACAAGAATGAAAAAACAAGTACCACATGTACTCGCCATCAAATTGGTATTAACTGATCAACACATAAGTGCACATATAAGAATAACACCTATTGGATGTTGGGCAAGGGGGAGCGGGGAGAAGGGAGGAGGGGACGGGTATATGCATACACAAAGAGTGCAATGTGCACCACCCGAAGGATGGACATATTTGAAACTTGGACTTGGGGGAGGGGGCAAGGGCAACATACATAACCTAAACATCTGTACACCCATAATACACTGAAATAAATAAATAAAAAAGAATAAAAATGCACTTTATTCATTCCTTCAACAAAATTTTAACCTTATGCCTACTATGTGCTACCATGTGTCTGCTCAAGCTTTTAGAACTACAAAGGTGAATAAATCAGATAAGGTCCCTGTTTCCATGGAAATTACCTTGTATGTAGGTGGGATTAATAAGAGACAAATAAACTATTAAATTAGATTTGATAACTACTATTAATACAATTTTAAAAGGATAAATAGTATCAACACTATTGCTAATTTGTCTGGCTTTAAATACATTAGACAATCAATTCTGGATTCAGACTGCTGTGCTTTCCACCTGACTCTTTAGTCCACTCCTCTATATGGGACTGTTACTATATGTGATAAACCCACTTGCTCTGAATGCACAACCATTGTCTGGTTATCATCCTTCTAACAAGGTTCACAAGTCAAAGAAAAACACATTTCAAAGCATTTTTGAATTAAATTAAATATTTGAGACACTGCAAAAAATGACCTCCTAAACATAATCTATGCTTACTGAATTCTTTTCATTAAATGCCATGTTCTGACAAAAAGGTAATCAAGGTTATTCTTGCATGACTTCTCCTTCTCATATTCATGCCATCTTATTGGTTATTACTCTGCCAGACTCTGGCTGCTTCTCTTCTCTTATTTTGCATTCTATTAGTTGAAACAGAATTTTATACAGGTAAACATCAACACTGATATGTAACATAAGCCAGATTTTAGAATGAGACTACCATTAAATTATTTAATAAGTATGTATTTTACACAAGACATTGTATTAGGGTGCAAAGCAAAGAGTAAAGGAAAAAATATACAGAATTATCATAAGTTTAATATATTTGGAAACAGATGTTATGTTCTAATGAGTAATATTATTTTGTTTGCATAATACAAACCTACGGCCCTTATTTCAGCTGTTGGATAATTGCCCCCTACCTTGGGTGCCATTTTGTTAGTGACCCAGAGCCTGTCAAATAAAATTTTTAGTCACTGATGGGAAACAACACCAATGGAAAAGATATGTATCCTATTGACAGGATATTACTATCACCTTTATATCTAGTAAGAATTTTATAGAAGCCAATATTCTCTATTATATTTATACATTTTAGATTTCCCAAGGATCATATCTATGAATACAGTAGCCCCCCTTATCTGCAGGGAATATGTTCCAAAATCCCAAATGGATACCTGAAACTGTAGATAGTACTGAACCCTAAATGTATTATGTTTTTTCCTATACCTTCATACCTATGATAAAGTTTAATTTGTAAATTAGGTACAATTAGAAGATTAATAGCTTCTCTTTGGCATATATGTGGCTTCTCTTTGACATATCTGAATAGACAGCATCACTACTGTTATGCTTTGGGACCATTCTTAAGTAAAATAAGGGTCACTTGAACACAACACTGTGACATCATGATAGTCAATCTGATAAGCTAGAGGGTTACTAAGTGACTAACAGGCATGCATTGCATACAGCACCGAAAAGGTGGATAAAGGGATGATTCACACTCCAGGTAGGAGAGAGCAGAAGAATGGTGCAAGATTTCATCACACTACTCAGAACAGTGCACGATTTAAAACTTATGAATTGTTTATTTCTGAAATCTGCTATTTAATATTTTCAACCATGCTTGACCATGGTAACTGCAATTACAAAAAGCAAAACCATGGATAAGGGAGGTTACTCTACCACTATAAAAAAGTGTTTTCAATACTGTTAAAAAACTGTAAGTCAGAGATTGGAACATAGTTTAAGGCTATGAAGTGCATGAGTTGAAGCCAGAAAATATTTGTGATTATGAATAATATGTAATAATACACAAAGTCATACACACAAAATGCATATTATCTATAAATGTGTACAATGTATAAAATATTTGTATAAATATGAGTGAATTATATATAAAGTTGTTAGTCTTTGCCTCATTTATTTTTAATATTTTGATGATTTCGAGAGAAAATTTATACCCAATATTTTTAAGTGAATAAAGCTAAAAGTCTAGTCAAGATCATGCTATGGCTAACTCCAAGCCAGCCATAAAAATGCCAGCCCTAGAAATCTACTCTTTTAACTTTATTTGTAATTGTTTACAAACTGAGTCTTTAATTCCAGGTGACAGCTTTGTCTTTAGTTTAAAATTAGCAACTATTAATAATAGTTAGCACCTATTACAATAGTTCAATTTGATTTCTGTTGAACTATTACCTCCAATCTGCCATTCTTTGTTTAGAGAGTTTGAAAAATTCAGTAAAATCTAGTTTAATTTTCTTCTTCTGAAAATGAATTAAAAGTATATTTGACCTATCAGGATTGCCAACATACTAATGGCCAGAAGGTTTTGAGTTGCATATGATTCATGGTTAAAAATATGCCTTTTGGCCACAAGAGTTAAGGCCAAAAACTTTTCTAAAGATATTCAGATTGAACCTATGATAGGCTGGAAATTAAAAGGTATAGTATGTTCCTATTCCAGAGAGAATAAATAACGGCTTTACCTTTACAGAAGTGTCAGCATGGAAATTAGTATGGCAGTAAATTAAAGGTGACATATAATATGCACTTTGCATGCAAAGTATCCTTCTACCAATTAATACCACGCTTGTGTCAGTAAAGGCTAATTTTAAATGATTTTAGGGTCTCGCACATTTTTATTGATGAATGTGTCAAAGGGAAGCAAGTTCTGAATAATTATAAAACCATGCATTACAAACAAAAGTAGTAAAGAGAATTTATAAGGCAGAGAGAAAAAAATGTGAGCTTTGCCTCAATGGCTCATAAAGAATGGATCTCTGGTTTGAAAGTATGTGATATTTAAGTGTTGTCACGCACGCTGCAAGCTTTTACTCTTATTTACTTGATATGTTGATTATAAATTTTTCAAATTAAACAAATGATCAATATTTGGGAAACAAACAAACATTTCCCTTGGTTGATTTTGATGAGATTATTGTCGTTTTGTTGTTGCAGCTGTTGTTTGATTATTTTTTTTTTTCTTTAGCTTACAGGAAAAGGGAAATTACAAACTTTTCTGCATTCCACTGTGGTTACCCAGAAGTTATCTGCAGATGATAATGGATAAAAATATTTATCATGATAGATAGCTTTATTTGTATAATATACTCAACCCTTGTGAAAAGTTTATCTTAATTTAAAAACTTCCTTTTTTGCTCTATCTGTATCAATTATTTCCATTATTAATTATGTAAAACTATTTACTTATTTTATAATATATTTTTACCTATAGACATTTTATTACTAGAATTGAAATGAAGTATTTGATATAAAATGTTTTTAAAACCAAAGTGTATTTAATTATTGAATATTTTAAATGCTAAACTAACTACAATTTGACCATCAAGAATTACATTGTTTTTCTAAGTCATTATCTGAAAGACTACAAGTGTTTCATACAAAAATCTTTATTTAAAAGTCATCCATTCTGCACTTGCATCCCTTTCCACATTAAAGCCAGAGTGATGCCTTCAAACTCAGAAATGATCATGTCACTCCCCTACTTCAAATTATTCTATGGCTTTGATAGCTCCTAGCATATAGGTTGAAAGTCTTACCATGAAAGTCAAGGTCCGCCATGATCTTTTGGTGTTCACTTGGTTTTACTCCAACACTTTGTATTCCAGCTACACTGGTCTTTCAGTTAATTGCCATAGTCCTTTCTGACTCAGGGAATTACAAGTATTCTTCCCAGTCATCCTCCACCTAATCACGTATCACTCACTCCTCCTGCAGATCTGAGATGTTACTTCCTAAAGAAGCTGTCACACATTCTGCCCTCCATACTTGCTTACTCTCTCTCTGGGTTAGGTCTCTCTGACTCAGTCTCACTGACTATGCTTCCTGACATATGCTCCTATAATTTTCTCCTTAGCACTTAATATAATATATTTCTTATTAAATATTTATTTGTATTTTTACTTCCACCTTCAGCATCTACTAAGTGTTATACATAATAGGTATTAAATAAATATGTTGAACGTATAAATGAGTGGATTGCAATTATTCAAAGTGATATACTACAAGCTCTGTTGAAGTTGACAGAGTCATTACAAATAGTTGATTTCTGTCTTTCTATTCCAACTTATCATTTTTACTCATCTAACTTGCTTTCACCATGATATTTTTTTCATTCAAAATCATATTTAATATGAGGTTTAGTAAAGGTTAGGTGAAATGCTTTGATGCAGGCGAAAGCAATCATAGATTTTTATGTAAAAGAGAAAAAAGAAATGGCTAACCCTTCACCCCATGCTGTGCTATTGTTTCCTACATGTTACCAATTAAATATTTTCAGTTAATGTGTGTATGCGTGTAAGTATTTGTGCTCTAGACTGACAATTCTCAAGTTGAAATAGGTGCTGCCTTGGCCTTGGGAATTCTCTGCCCTGCTCAGCCTAAGGCAAAATTGGCTCGTTGATGAAAATCACTATTACTATGCTAGTAATATCACTTTCACCCCTGTTGCTACAGCTGTTGCCTGTTCTGTTGCCTTGAGATTTTCAAAACACCGCAAATGGTAGCTACCCAGAAAATAAACTGAACTATTTAGGAGAGTCAGCATTTAACTGATGTTTTCTTCTTCACTGAAATATATAGGTTAAGATAACAATGAAAAGAGATAATTTCAAAAGGAATCAGACAGTTGTCAGAAATATTTTATGTCAAAATATATATTTAGTGATTTTTCCATTCCATTTGGAGGTATTGCCACACTACTCTCCCCCAGAAGGAAAAGGGCCTTGAATCTATTTCAATTCTCTATCAAAGGCCATTTTCCCTATGATATAATGACAATTATTTCTTACCATTGGTGAACATAATTTAGATGATCATGCTTTAATAGGTTTTCAATCCCTTGATACTATCCATTTTTGCTAATGTCCTTGGCACATGAGATTTTTAGAGTTTTAACCATGCTCTCATTTGTCAGTGATATATGATGAGATTTATGTGCAAAAATTCTATTAATATTAATGAGATTAGCTCTCATAAATCTGATGTTATTGCTGATAGAGTAGATTCTGGAAAGAGTAAAATTCTTTACATTAATTATAGAATAAATCGAGTTACTTAGTCAAGTATATAAATACATAAAATAGTTAAGTAGTGAAGTAATTAAATATGACTAATTAGACAAAGTCATGAAAATTCTAACAATTATGATAATAAAGAATTTCAAACAATTATCATTTTCATTTTGACAACTCTTTTTTTTTCAAGCCAACTGCTGTATAGTTCACTTTTAAACAGTGAGATAATATGGCTTGCCTACATGTTGTGCAGAGGACTGATTATTGCTGAAGAGTCTTTATTCGCAGGTTATCATCTGCATGGATGCACATGCTCCTGCAACTAAATCCCTAGCTAAATTCTCCTCAACTTTGTGGCTTGTTTTTCTGAGACAATCCCTTGAGTCACAGGTATATTTTTCTTAAGAATATTTTCTCTAGCTTCTTCCAGGTGTCACAGGGCTAACATCAGCCTAATGGACACATGTATGATATTTGCTATTTCTTCGTTATGTGGCATCTTCCTTGGATACTTGGCATCCTCAATTCTGAATTTTACAACTCTAAGTATTGTTGTTTGATGTTGATTTTTTTTCCCTTGCACAATTCAAATGATTTGCTCTGGGAAGATAATGAATCTGACCAACAACTATAACAGTTGTCATTCATTTACTGTTAACATGTATTTTATTTTTCAATGAATAGTTATTGAGCATCTATTATTTATTAGTAAATGCCGGGGATGTAAAGATAAAGAGATTTCTCCCTGCGTTAAAGGAATTACAGACTAGCAGTAAACTAGACATGCAAAGTACCAAATGCAGATACACAGAATTGATTATGTACAATGAATTACAGAAATACAGAGAAGAGTAACTCCCTGAACTTATGATGCAGACAGCATAAGCAATGTAGAGAGGATAGCAATAGCTGAAAAATGAATCTTTAGGTATTCTTGATTTCTAATTAACTGGTTATTGGTGGAAGTAAAGATTTCAATATTCAGATATGGAAATTAAAGTAAATAATAAAAAGGCCAGGTATAGTGGCTCACACCTGTAATACTAGCTCTATGGGAGGCCAAGGTGGGAGGATCGCTTGAGGCCAGGAGTTTAAAACCATCCTGGCAACACAGCGAGACCCTATCTCTACAAAATACTTAAAAACTTAGCCAGGTGTGGTGGTGCATACCTGTAATTCCAGCTACTTGGGAGGCTGAGGCAGAAAGATAGCCTGAGCCCGGGTGTTCAAGGTTACGGTGAGCTTTGATCACGGCACTACAGTCCAGCCTGGGTGACAGAGGGAGACACTGTCTCTGAAATAGATAGATAGATAGATAGATAGATAGATAGATAGATAGATAGATAGATAGATAAAAAACTAAAAGTTGGTATTTTTCTTTTAACTGGATCATTCAATATTTTAATCAGTAACTTTTTGCATGGATAAGAGAAGATGGATAGATGGAATACGGCAAAGAGGTAGAATTAGAAAATTACCAGGTGAGCTTAGGGAGCTATAAGAGACTACAGTATGGATCTGGTGAGTCAGGTGGAGACCACATTTTTTTCTTTGCCCTAAATGACCTTTAAACTATTGGGATTATCCCCTCTCCAAATCCCCAAATCTCTCTCACACACTGTCTTTCTATTAGTTTTCTGATAAATGCAACTTCAAGCATGACACCTCTCTCTAAAACCTTCCCCTCACTCCTTCCAACAAAACTGAAGCAATTTGTAAGACTTACCAGGTCTTCAAATTACATGCTCTGCCAATACTTTCAGATTTTATCACTCTTTAATTTCAATTCTCCCTTTGCACTCCACTCAAACTGAGTCACTTGCAGTCACCTAAACCTGCCATTCTTTTTCATGCCGTTGTTTGTACACTGACAGCTGCTTTTCCCAACTCAGTTCTTTGTTTTCCTTGTGAACACTCATTGTGCCTTCTAAGCTAGCTCGAAAGCCCCTGTGTTAGTTTCCTTTTGCTAATTTAACAGATTACCATAAATTTAGTGGCTTAAAATAACAAAAAAATTATTTTCTTACACTTCTGGAAGTTATAAGTCTGAAATAGGTCTTGGGTTAAATCAAGGTGTTGTCTGGGCTGCATTCAATCTAGAAGCTCTATAAGATGATCATTCCCTTGCCTTTTCCATTTTTGGGGGGGGCCATCTGCATTTCTTGGCTTACTGTTCCTTCTTCTATCTTTAAATTGAGCTCACCGAGATAATCCAGGTGTATCATCCCATCTCTAGATCTTTAACTTGATCACATCTACACAGTCCCTTTTTGCCATGTAAGGTAATGTATTCACAAGTTTCAAAATCAGGATGCAGACATCTGTGGGAGCAGGCATTATTCTACCACAACCAGCTTCTCTGTGAAGATTTATGTCACCCCCATGCCATCACCCAGGGTTAGTTTTTCCCATTCCCTGTATATTAGCCAGCTTGGACTGCCATAACAAAATAACACGGATTGGGAGGCTTAAACCACAGAAATTTATTTTCCTGTAGTTCTGGAGGCTAGAAGTCTGAGATCAGGGTGCCAGCACAGTAAGGTTCTGGTGAGGGATCTCTTACTGGCTTACGGACAGCCACCTTTTTGCTGTGTTCTCACATGGCGGGAAGAGAGCTCTGGTGTCTATTTCTCTTCCTGTAAAGGCATCAATTCTATGGAATCAGGGCTTGACCCTTAGGACATCATTTAACCTTAATCATCACTTTAAAGACCCTATCTCTAAATCATTCACATGGGTTGGAACTGTTAGGGCTTCAACATATGAAATTTGGGAAGACACAATTCAGTCTATGGTACCAAGTTTCCCCAGAATCACATACATATGAATCTTCCCTGTACCATAATGAGCCATTTTCATGTGTCTCTTAATTAGACCCTGAGATTATTAAACTTAGCGTCCATGCCTTTTCAGTTGTTTAAGACTGGTGTCTCAAAACTAGTAACTGTTTCTTTGACCAAAAATATTTTATTGGAGGTTAAAAAAAAAAATTCTCTCAGCTATCCTGTGAGAAGATGAAATTAACTGCATGTGAAATTAATTGTAACAGGAGGAATTGCCAACATAAACCATAGAGCAGGCTATGGTTGGCTAGAGCCATGGTAGTGGGAAGACCCCCAGTGCTCCATGTACTTGATTAAAATTATTCAAGCCCATTGCCCTCAAACGTCTCTCCTATTTTTAAAATTCTCTTTCATTTGTCAACATAACGAAGGGCAAAATAATGGGGAACTCTGCCATAAAAGAGCAAAAGAAAAGTCTTATGATCCAAAATGAATAACCTTTTAACTCACCTCCCAGATAACAGTAATTGCATTTATCAGAAACTATTTGGAATTATAAATCTTCACATCTTGAACTCAATTATGCTTTCCCCTCTAAGTGCATTTTAGAACTTTAGAATGTACGACAAATTCAACATCTAATATATGTTAATGCCTTCATAAACAATAATTGTAAAGAGCAGTTTTAACAATAAAATGTTTTTACTTGATTTTACTAACCAATATATAAATAGAAATGAATTTATTAAATTGCTATTAATAATAATGCCTTCTGACATATATCTGCTAGTAGCTAGAAGGAATTTTATACCTCTTATTAACTTCTTCTAATGGACTAAATTTAAATCAGAATCAGAAATAAAATTTTCTTTTTTTTCTGTTTTTATCTTTTTCAGAACTAGAGCTAGAAATAGCCATATGATTAGATAGATTTTCTGTGAAAGATCTGTAGGATAATACTAAAATCTTTTTTATTTGTAATATTTGAGAAAAATAAAGTCATAAATTTTTATTCTCCTACATTTTTATCCACCATAATATTTTATACAAGGCAAAATTTATGTCAGTATAATTACTGACACAACAATCATTATAGGGGCAGTCTTAAATATATCAAGTTGCATGTACAAAAGTATATTGTTTGTTAATGTGAGTTTATTACGACTGTCTCATAGAAATTATGATTTAATAAACAGTTAAGTTACCAAATATTTTACTAGATGATTTTTTTGTTTTGTAGGACAGAAAGTCACTTAAATAAGGACAAAAATAGTGTTTATCTTAATAATTGAACAGCATTTCATAGAACACAGTGGGAAGACATTTGGCTAACTGAGAAACTGTTATTTGACTTATCCATTTTCTATGACGTATAGAACACTGACCCAGTTGCCCAAAATTCAATGGAAATAACCATAAATTTCTACTATTTCATCAGTTCTAAATAATGTACCCATAGGCACTTAATGATTACATTATACTTAAATGTGGCTATTTCTGATGATGATAGTTTACAGATGATACTGGTAACTTTGAGAATGTGTTAGTTACAGAATTTAATAAGTGGTTTGTAAATAGCGGATTCATTAATAGAAGACACTATCACCCCTGTCAAGGGGGGTATATTCAGTGCTTGGCAAGGGTCTGACATTCAGGTTCTACCGATGATTTCACTCTTTCCCATTCTCTCATTTCCCCATTCCCAAACGTCCAAAATTATATGATCCCTGATCTGTTCACTAACTTTAAGATGTGGCAGAAAATTTAACTTTTATTATTTATAAAGATATACCATAATCTTACCATTGTTCAGGCCACTGAAAACAAGCAGCAAGTATGTCTTTTAACAAAATTATAGAATTGTCCTCTCTTTTCCTATTTTCTTCCAGGTTGTCCAAATGGATTTAAAGTTATTCTTTTCTTATAGCACATTAACAAAGGCCTTCCCAAGTAGAAAAAAACATTCAGTGTTCTAGCATTTTATGACCATAACTCAGGGGACACAGCCTCATTGGACATGTGATCTGAGCCAGGAGAATGCCAGAAATACTTTAACAATCTGTTTTCATGTTGCATAACAGGGACTGATAGCTCCTCCCCTGAGGTGCAATTATCTCAATTTTCCCTGCACTATCTAGACACAGAGAGTTTTATGTTTTGGTTTTCAACAATCGCAGCATCATGGTTCTATTTATGTATTTCCATATTTATTAAGACCTGTAGTCTTGGAGAAACTCAACCTGTACCAAATTAAGTTGAAAGAGAAGACCTACAGAGATTCATCTACAAAATCTCTGACAAAGCCAGGAGGTTTTCTCTTAAAACATGCAAATCCATCAAGAAACCAACCTTTATGATACTTTTCTTTCTATTTCCCCCCACCCTTATCACCTCCAGGACTTAACCCTCTGTTGCCCTGATCCAGTATGGTTTGGTTGTTCCCTCGCTTGTTGTACAGCTGCTATATTGAAAATTTTCTTCCATATCATCCTAGGAATGCCTTTCATTTCTTTCCTATGTAAAAGCCTGAAAGCTTAGCAATTTCCTGGATTCTATGATTTTCTTTTTCGTGTTTTACCGTGGCTTTCAATGGCACATAAAATTAGCTTTTTGAGTTCTCAAGTCTGAAAATATAATCAAAATAATCTTAACTTTTGATTTAGTTAATAAACAATAACTAAGTTTGAAATATTTTTTCTACAAGTCTGAAGACATCCCTGTATTGTCTTTTGCCTTTTTTGCTGATGTTGAGAAATTTAATGTTATTCTACTTCCTGACTTTTTTCCTTATATGCAAGATTTACACATCTTTTCTTTATCCTTTCGGTTCTTCAATTTCAGGACGATGGGTCTGTGTGTGTGCCTGTGAATGTGTAAGTGTGTCTGTGTATATGTTGCATTTATTGTCCTGGGCACTTGAGGCACCTTTTAATGTAGAAACTCATGGATTTTCATCCTGAAAAAGCTTTTTACAATTATTTCTTTGATAAAAAGATGATGCTAGTTTTCATCTTCTTTCTTTTTTTGAAGCAATTCTGAATCAGATATGTGACCTTGTAGACTGATCTAAATTGATATATATTTTTTCTGTTTTTCATCTATGTTTATTTGTTTCAATTCTATAAGATTTTTCTCAACTTTACTTCTATTTTTTAATAAATTTCCACTACCATCATTTTTTTCAATGGCTTTCTTGTTTTCTCATTGTTTCTTTTTATTTTCTTTTGTTCATATTTCATGTGTAATCTCTTTAATTCCTCTGAAAATATTAAATTCCTTCATTTCTGAATCACTTCTGTCCTTGCCTCTATTTTCTCAGAATCCACTTTTGTGATTGTATGTTTTGACTTTTTTCTGCCAGATTAGGTACGTTTCTCAAATATCTGTCAATCTTTCACTCATAAGCATATTGGAACCTCTGTCTATGGGTATGGCTTGAAAACACAATGCATTATTATAAGATCCCCAGATATCAGTTAATGTGTACATCATTTCCTCTTTGGGTTGTCAGATTTCTTGATAGGAATTTCCCAGTTTCTTCCCTGGGAGTACAAGTCTAGCTCTCTACCCTCTTGAAGGAGTGTAGAAAATAAAGTCAGGTAGTCCTAATGCCAATGAGAATAATCTTAAGAGAAAGAGAAGGGTGCACTGAGACAAAAAGAAAAAGCCTTGTAAAGACAGAGGCAGAGACTGGAGTTACGTTGCCAAAAGCCAAGTAGCCACCAGAAGCTGGAGGAGGCAAGAAAGGATTCTTGGTGACACCTTGACTTTCGACTTCTGGCCTCTAAAACTGTGACAGAATACATTTCTGTTGTTTAAACCAATATTGAAACTTACAAACCCCTATATAATAAAAGGGATGCTTCCAACTTCACTGTGATCACAGATGGCTCTTGTGAATGTTCTCAGGAAACTGGAAATCATCAGTGTGAGTCTGGAGTACATGAGTGCCGAGGGCTTGAGCATGAGAGTACATGGAACAAGCAGAAGGGTGGTACATAATTGCAACTTGGAATAAAAATCTGTCTTTTATACATTTGTTGAAAATTAGAATTCTCGGCATTTATATGGATTTTTTGTATAGTTTTAGAACTTAGTTGCAGTATTTCTGCCACAAACTAATTAACTAGAGGGAAATGAACTCACCTTCCCTGAGCCTTAGTTCATGCACAAAATGAGGGATTTCAATAGGAAGAAACACTTTTTTCTACAAAATAAATTTCATTCTAATTTCTATATAAATTTTAAACATAAAATCAATTAATTTTACCATAAAAGTATTAAGTTGATTGATAACAAAGTACACATATATAGTTTAGCAGTTTTGTTTAATTAGTTCCACAGAGACTCATTAGTTAGTTATCTACATTTGAATTGTCTGTATTTTATCTATTCATGCCTTTTGTTTGTGAGATAGTAATACAATGACTTAAACACACAGGCTTTGTTAGCACTGACGAAATTAAGTGTTAATTTGGCTCTTTTCCCACTCAGTGGTAAAACTGAACTATGTTCAATACCATTGATTCCATGATCTATTTTACATTTTCACTTATAATGTCAACAACTAATAACTTTGTAGCCTTAATGTTGAGATGAGGAATTTGCCTCTAATAATTAAAGTTTTACAGAAGACCATTAAAATCTCATTGATTTTTTCTTATGATTAATGAAGTAAAAAAAGTTTGTACCTGTATTTGAATAGAAAATCTGGCAAATGGTAAATAATTTGAGGATATCTCAAATAGGGATGCAATGAACAAAATGTACACATATATGTACAACACATTTAGTCATTTGCCTTAATTTGCCATATGTTAGTATTTCCTGTACAAAAATAATCTTCAGTTGTATACCTAGCATTCCTTTTTTCTTGTTATAATTAAAGAAAGAGCATTTTGTTTCTCTTTGAACATATAATTAGAAAGGTTTTTTTATTGAAGTATTTTACATATAGGCTTATAAATACTTAGAATATCTAAAAAATTTAGTCATGAGCATCAGCGTTGATTTTGCTTCAAGTAAAACGTTAGGGTATAGATTGTGCTATCCACTACAGTAGTCACTAGCCGTATCTGGCCATTGAAATTTGAAATGTGGCTTGTCCAAATTGAGATGGATTATAGGTGTAAAAGGTATAGCAATTTGTAAAATTTAATATGGAAAAAAAGAATGAAAGTTAAATAATGTTGATACATTTTATGTCAAAATTATAGCATTTTGATTATATAAAGTTAAATAAAATACAGCATTAAACTAATTTCATCCAGTTTTTTAAATTTTTTTTTAAAAAGTATGGGTAAAGAAAATATACATTTAAATATACTCATACGTGTAGCTCATATTGTAGGTCATACGATTTTTCTGTTGTACAGTGCTGGTTAATTTTATGTAATTATTAAGGTTCCTATAGGACTGACTGGCTTACAAGGAAACAGGTTACAAGAAAGGAAGGACAACACTGATTGAACACACATTTTGTATAAGGATTTATCCTATTCCTTTTATAAATGATCGAACCTCACCATATCTTTGGAGAATTGTCATTATTAGCCCCATTTTATTGTTAAGATTTCTAAAGTTTAAAGTGCTTAATTTATCTTGCTTCTTTTAACAGGGCAAGTTAAAAGTAAAATCAGAAGACAGACCATTTACCAACTGCTTGCAAATTTCTTAGATTTAGTTTCTGGTAAAAGAAGACGTCAGAGATTGCTTATTGTTTTCAATAAACATTTTCCCCCTTTTTTGTAGTAATAGAACTCCTAACTTTAGTTGGGCCCTGCATCTGTCAACCCACTTCTAATTGTGTGTACCACATTGTCTGGCCAAAGAGATATGAGCTGATGGAAATCTTTCTCAAAAGAAAGCCAAGGTGTGCATTCTCTGCACCTCTTCTTCACCTTTTTCTCCTTGCATCTGACTGTGATGTCTGGAGTCAAAGAAACCATTTTGGACCATAAGACAGTTGTAAGGATAAAAACTACTTCTCAAACAACAAGATAGAAATAACCAGATAGAACAACCTGAGTTCCCAGAGATTTCACAGAGGAAAATTAGCATAAAATCCGTTGGATGGTTCACCTCAAGACTTTCACATGTAAGAGAAATGAAAGTAGATATTATTCAAGCAACTGATTTGTTTGATCTTTTGTTATTTTTAGATAAACCTAGCCCACAGGTTTCAAATTTTTAGATAAATAGTAAATGAAAAGCCTCTAGAATAATAACTTGGCAGCAAGAAATAGGAATATTTCAACCAAGAGATTTGTAGGGCTTTCTGACCATGGTAATAATCAGAAGGGGTAGAAAAAGGGATAAAAGAACTCAACCAAATATAAATGACAATCAAGAAGGTAAAACCTAACATAGTTTCTTTATAACTGTGCATAAAGCGCCCTTCCCTTCTCAGGGATAGCTTTCACTCATATCTTAACAAGTACCCATTTAATGCTCAGATCTCCTTCCCAGCAGCGTCTTGAGCTCAGAGATGCATAAATATGCCTTTAAGTGGTAGATATAGGCTATAGACAGGAACATGTTCAGTAAAAATTTCCTCTATTAACCTAAAGTCATCAAAACGAGAAAATAGGCAGATAGAAATTTCCATTCCTGATCCATCTCAATCACAGAATCAAGGACAATGCTCAAGGTATGTGAGAGAAGACTCCCATTATACACACTGCTCTGTGAAAGTGTAGAGCTGGAAATCAATACAAAAAGTCCAACAATAACTGATGCTGCCAAATGCAAAGTGAATGGCTAGAACCAAATGGGAAAGCTATTTATTTTATTTTGCTACATGCTCAAGGCTTGATTTTCATTTCCCACTTTCAGATTGTCATTTTGCTCATGAAGTTTTTCATTAAACTTTCAGCTGACAGGCAAGTGATAGTCTTCAAACCTGGAATTAGTTCAGTAATAAGAATCCTTGCTTGAGGCTCTATCTGCATTTCCGAGGCAGAACAGTGTCAAGAAGAGTTCTGCCAGAGGGAATTTTTAGAGGTGGGAGCAGATTACCGATCAAGAACTCTCTCCTAGTGGTTTCCCTCCACCCAAGCTCTTCCATTCAGTCTCAGTGCATTTATTTAGGCAATCTCGCCCTCTTGGAATTCAGGCTGAGGAAAAACAGGCAAGCATAGAAACTGACTGCCAGGGACAAATTGCCTGCCGTGACTTTGTTGAAATACAAATCAGTGTTATGACCAAATAGCTAGATTTTAAATAAGCTTAGCAAATCTATTCACTGCACTGAATTTATAGGTTACTTACAATAACCCTCAGTGGACTTCCAACATTGTTTGCCACATTTAATTTTGTTTTTACTAAGTATTGTAATTGCATTGTTTTCTTTAATTTATATACATATGTACTAAAATAAAACTTTCTCTTTTAAAAAAACTTTGGAAACTAAAAGCACATACAATGAAAACTTACTTGGGTTATTTTTCATTTTCAAATAATACATTTAGGGTTAACATATTTAAGAAATGGGAATTTTACTTTAAAAGAATAGAGTAAGAAAAACCCAAGCGAATATGTGAATCTATAATTTAGGGAAAAGTGGATTAAGGCTTTAAAACTAAGGAATAAACAAAATAAATACAATCATTTAGAAATATTCTATTCGTTTTCTCTTGGTTGTCTTAATTAATGTTTGAAGACATTGTCTCTACACAGAAGGTGCCACTGAAACAATTCAGTCTGCTTAAGGATTAAAAATCATTGTCAAATTTCAGTATTCCTGGGAGGTAGCTAAATTTCTCACAGAACCCATGAATATTTCTCAGACGACTCTGAATATATGAAGTGACTCTAAGCTAATGAAAATTGAATGGGGGCTGGAGTTTTCCCCCAAAGCCTAATGTTTAGAATTTCAATCTACCACATTCAGTCAGCCCTAATTAGAGGACGTCAGCACTGTGCAGACATCTATCACCATGATGTGACTCTGGGGAGGCATATGTGTGTAATTAATCACCATGAATACCTGCCGTTCTCTTTTCCCTTGTGGAGATTGGAAGGAGAGAGACGGGTAGAGTCACCACATTGTGTAAATAACTCCACATCCTATCAGTTCAATTATTTTACTTTCTTAGAAGAAGAATCTTGTTTTAAAAAGTTGCCAATGTCCATTTATTCATTGTTTTTAATATATACATTCATAAGCATCTTTCTCTCCTCACCTAAAAACAATAGACAACTTCATTGAGGGGAGAGGGAGGTCTTTACTGACTGTCTTATGAAGAAAGTGTGCTGTTCTGTCTCAAAGGACAGAGTTCTGCCTTGTGAATCCCCAGTGCCTATCTGTGAAACACCTGTCTTTTCTTTGGAGATTTCCATCCAAAATACTGAGAGAGTTTGACCTTTCTTAACTCATGAGATAATGACAAGGCTGCCAAATATGTGTTGTCTCATAATTGCTTTTACAGATCTATGCCATAAGCTATGATTAAATTCCACAAGAAAGGTCATTAGAAGAGAAAAGAAAATGGCTTATTTATGGAAATTAATGGATTTAGAATTCTGTAGCACCTATGGTTAAACTACAAATACAGTGAGAAAGTGTGCATTAATGAACTTTAAATATTGAAGAATATTTTTTCTGCTGGCCATCAACAATTTGAGTCTGAGTAGCTCCTTTTGCATATCAAATGCTAGTATTTTTACTCTGCAGGTCAGTAGTGGGAAAAGAGGTAGGGATTGTCTTTCAATGTAAAACCCTAAAAGCTAATAGAATAAAGGACTCTATTCTCTCCAGTTTCCCAAGGGAATTGTATACTTTGAGTTATTCCAAATGCAAATGTATCTCAGTCAAAACTTTAAGTTCAAAAATTTTTCCATCAAGCAAATTAGAGTAGGCAGACACAGCAGTGGTCTCGGGGCCCAATTTTAAAAACTATGACAAGAATCAGACTGAACCATTAAAATGGTCAGACTGAATCGATTACTGGCCTTGGAACAAAATTTGCTTCTGTGACAATTATTTTTTATAGATAAAGCAATGCACATTAATGACATGACATTTAAGTTTTTAGCCCTTTAGTTCAAAGACAAGTCAAGGGGTTCTAAGAGCTCTGAGGAGCAGCTGGTCAAGGAGAAAGTTTATATCTGAGAACAGAAACAAAAAGACCTCCAATTAAAAAACCCCTAATTGAATATTGCAAGAGGAAATGTAAACCAGAAATTGTTCAAATTTGAAAGTGATGATAGCAGGTGCAGAGTATTAGAAGCATTAGCTGTGCATTAGAATTTAGACTTAAATAAACAAAGACATTTGAATGAGCTTTCCCATGCAAAGAAAGGCAAACACAAAATTTTAGAAAAAGATTTAAAAATCAGAGCAAGATCAGAGCTGATATTGTGTTCCTACCTATCTGGAGGTAGGTTAATTATTGAATTCTTTAATTAGAAGACAGCATATCAATGTTACTAAGACTTTTGATGTCATAATTTTGGCAATTTAGGATTTGAGGGAAAATGTGAGAAGGAAGAATTAGTCCAGCTCATGCAGTGTTGGCGAATTTTATTTAATTCCTGGCTCTGATACTTACCAGAGAAGCAGATTGTGACTTAGACAAGTTTGCTTCAGCCAGGCAAATATTTGGGGAGACTGTGTCCATTTTTATAGATTTTAAATATTTTGTTCTTTTTTCCTTGATCACCTCCTCACATTTCAGTCCTTCCACAACAACTCACATTTCATAATAATAGGAAAAAAATATTGATAAGAAAATTTGTATTTGGGGGAGTCTTTATCTTCTTTTTTTTGGCTATAACATTCCTGAAATTGTTCCAGATACTCAAGGGTCCTTATTATATTCCATATTACCTATCAAAGATTTCATTATAAATAAATTTTTCTAATAACCAGTGATGCCAGATCCCCACTGAAGCAGTTTCTAAGTAAGTCAAAGAAGAAAAGTGCAGTTTGCAGTTTGATTCATGAGACAAAGCAAAAAACCAAAGGAAATCTACTATGTTAAAAAGAAAAGAAAAGAGAAATTAACCAAAAAAACAAAAAAAAATTTACTAAACTGGGCTAAATATATTAAATTAGTTATGTTGCCTCTTTTTTTCAATGTTCCAAATGAAAGGAATCCATTTTCACATAGCTGAAAACCTTAACTCCACGTGAAAATTTATTGTGATTAACAACAAAGCTGTCTGTTAATATAGTTACCATTTATAAAATTAGCATGTGGACAAGGTTGTCTCTAATTTGGATATCTCCAAATAATTTATTTTTATAAAGTAGTTTTTTTTTTCCTTATCTATCTTGCATTAGAGAACAAGCAAGAAGTAACATTTTCCTTATGGTAGTGCTGTAAATGAGGATGTGCCTCATCAGAGCAGGTCAATAAGTAACATCAAGCAATGAGTACAGTAGTTCTAGCACCTTGAATTTATAGCTCTCTCATTGTAATTTGAATAGAATACTTTCAGATTACATTAACAAGAAAAGGTTGCAGAGTCTATCAGAAGTGTGCTTTTTAAAACATGATTAATATGAAGTTGGGTATATGTCTAGTATCTGGCAGAAGGGGAGAATGATCAGTTTATGTAAACCATCAGAATGAAGACATGTGCCAACATTTTGTGATCTGAGTTTTAAAGCAATTTCCCACTTGAATTTCTGGAACGGATTTAGAAAGAACTTGATTCCAAAAGGTTTGCTTTATAGCAAAAAATGTACGGAAGCAACAAAGGAATTAGGTGATTATGAGAAATAATATGTCTTCAGAATGGAAAAAACATTAGATGAAAATTCTCTTATAAATAATGTACCTGTATTAAAAGTATGGAATTATTAGTTTTTCCTTTGAAACAACAGAAGGGTAAAGTCAACCCTCTTCTTTGTGGAAAAATAGTCCATTTATGATTTCTAAGTAAAGGCAGCAGAAGAAAAAAGAAATAGCAAGATGATACTGGCAGTGCTAAGATAGAATTTTACGGAGTGAGGCACAGCAAAGTCAGTACCTGACTGCCTGTCCCTAAAAGACAAAAACACTGAAAAGGGGAAGGGGAATGAATTTTCCTGGCTGAAAGCATTTTTTTTTTTCATGGAGTATACATGCTTTAGGTCACCCTTTCATCCAACAGTGCTGATTCATCAGCTTGAAGAAATGATTAAATTCAATGCCAGGTATAGTGTCATGCTCTTTGTGGGAGCTCAGTAAACATTAATCAACGGAGCTGATGAGAATTTACAAAGCAGAAAAACAGTATCATCCACATGATGGGGCACACAATAGAAACAGTAGTAACCCTGGCATTTAAAACATGGGCTAAAATACGTGGCTGTCTTCCTTACCTGATGACCTTGTTTCTAGGGCAAGTTGACTCCTTTGACACGTGGATAATTCTATCTTGAATTTCTACTCATTTGATCCTATAATGTTTCCTTAAGGAAAAAAATAAAGAAGAAACTAAAGTACCAACAGTTATCTATCCCAATTGTTAAATCAGTTTAACAGGTTTCTAAATAATAAAAATGATATCGGTAACTCTTACTACAAAAGTTGCCATTACTGGATATGAAAATTTAACTTGTCCCTAGTTACACATTTCATTAATTTAGTAAATATATATTTTTTGGTGCTTACTATGAGCTAGGCTATCACAAAATAATGAACACAATTCCTGTCAATTATTAAAATTATTTTCACTTAGTTGGTGACAGAGTATGCAACTAATATGGTAGTGAGGAGAGGAAGAGGGTTGGGGGGAGGCAAGGGCCCCATAAGGAGAAAGGGATGAAAGGAAAGTAACATTCAGACACTTCGCGAGTACTTTCCTACATCTCATTTCATATAGTCTTCAACCTTCACATTATCTTTCCAAGATTTTTCCTTAACAAATGAAAAATCATTGGCTTGAAGTTATGTAATTCCCCTAGATATTAAATTGTGAAGCTAGTATTTGAAACTAGGTCTATTTTACCTCTATTTTATAATTTTGACCATATTACCTCAGGATCTAAGGGGAACTCCTGCGGTCACATACCTACTCAACAGTGGTGCATCACTCCTAGCTACGAGACTAATGGTTCCAAGAACCCATGGAAACAGTTTAAACGAATGGCCCACTTTGTACAATGATACAATCATTACAAATCCTATTTTTTTCCATTTTTTATTGTGGGAAGTACTTGATATTTCCAGAAACAAAACCAGTTCATAAATAATCACCTGAACTCTAATTTCCTTACCATCTTGGACACCCCGTAATCTGATCTCGTTTTTTATTTTTTATCTTGTGAGGGGCAAGATTAAAACCATGGGCCTTTGGAAGCTGTGAATCAGATGATATATGGAACTAACAATCCGTATGTCATTTGTTTTTCTTCTGAGTATCTCTTGACTTTAACTAAAATTTCACTGTCCATAGAGAATAATACTTTGCCTGTATCCCACAGATCTAGTAGGTAGACAGGACGTCCTTTACCTTCAAAAGCTTTATTTCAAGCATCTCACTTTCCTACCACCTCTTCATATTAGCTCAACTAATTTATTCTATTGTATTCATTTTCATTATTAATCAGTATCCTCTTAGCTGCAGTTTCTTTTTCACTGAATTTGTATGTATTGACCTATCATGAATATGGCTCCATGAAAAACATTCATGACTCTCTTGCCCAATCAACCTCTATCATCTTTGATCACAGGGTGTTCCTATCTCTGCACATGCCATCCAGTGACTGGTTGTAGCTGGGAGAAAATATCACAAGCATGATGATCGGTTTCACTATTAATTCACTAGTACAAACACAAAGAAATAGCATATCCAAGGAATCCTATTTTTCCATTGATATATCTTCCTTCATCTTTCAAGTTCTTACTGTGTCTTTTTTCTACCAAGCTTGACTCTCACTTCATATTTCATTAAGAAAATAGAATCTAACACAGAAAAGAACCTATTTTTTTCAACACATGTATAATCCAATACAAATTTGTATTCTTCATTTATCTTTTCTCTTATCCTCCTGCTCTTATCAGAGTTCTTTTTTTCCTTTAGTTCTGGATATCCATTTAATTTTACTCAAAATTTTACTCACTATTCATCACTTTCTTCAAAATCATCAAATTATCTGGTTCCACTGGATTATCATTATTAGCTAATTTAGTATCTCCTACTAAAATAATTATAACTCTACTGTCCAAAAACCAAACAATAAACAAAGAAAATCCACATTCTTCCTATTTGATGCCATAACCTCTCCTGGAAGGAGCATTTCCTATTTCTCTTCATAAAAGAATATTCAAAGAATCTTCTACAATTTATGTCTCCATTATCTCACCTTCTATATTTTTGTCTATCAATTTTAATTGGGATTCTGTTCCCACAACCACTGAGACTTCACTAATCAAAGTGATAAAAAAATCACATTGTCAAACCTATCAATATTTTTTTTAGTTTCATCTTACTTGAAAACTCATCAATCTCCCTTTCTTTCTGGAATAGTCCTCTCCTGGATTCCTTGAGATCACACTTCTTGATTTTCCTTTCCTCTCTTTCTCCACTCCTTGTTAGGCCTCTATTCCAGCCTCCACCGCCTTAGATCTTTAAATATGGGTATGCCCCAAGGCTCAAGCTAGAATACATTTTTTTTTCTATTTATCCTCCACCCCAAATGATAATACCTAATACCATGGCTATAAGTAATATTTACATGCAGTTATTAACCAATTTACATGTTCAAATGGTTAATCTAATATTCCATATCTTTAGTTTGATAACTCATAGGCATCTCGAATTTAGCATTTTCAATACACGCTACAATTTGTATATCTTCCAGGGATTCCCTTCTCAGTAAATAGTATTGCTGAGCCAAATAAACTTGGATATCAGTGTTTATTTTTCTCATTCATGTTTTCCTTATCTAACCCTTCTGTAAATCTTTTTGGGATTAACTAAATCTACCAACTTTTCTGCCTTGATTTCTGGCCCCCTTCAATCTATTTTTCATATAGCATCTAAAATGACAGCATTTTTAAAGATCCAATCAAATAATGTCCCTTTCCAGCCATAAAAGTCTTCAATGGCTTTGCATTTTATTTAAAATAAAATCTTAATTTCTTGCTACAGCCTTCAGACTTACCAGCCATACCATTTCCCCTGATTCTTATATCCCCATCATTCACTATTCTGCAATTAAATAGGCTCTTGTTTTTGTTCCTCTTCCTTGCCTCATTGCCCTTGCACCCTCCCTTTCTATTGCCTAAACTGTTTTTTTTCCACCTAACAGTACTGATTCCATTGTGTGTCTTGTTTCTCAGTTCATGTCTCATCTATAGAGAAGCCCTTCATTTTCATTTCATTTTTCTTTATTGTTTAAATCTGATGATTTGTTCAAAGATATATTTTTATTCAATTAATTATGTATGTCAAAACATGTAGTTCATTACACAAAAAGGGATATGTATTCATTAAAAAAAAATAAGACTCTATTTGTCTGTTTGAAGGCCTAAAAGCATAAGTACATGTGTCTCATTCAGTTAGAGAGCTCTTCAAAATGAATGAATAAATAGATAAACAATCAAATAAGAAAACAGAGAGTGGTAGATATTTACACAGTACTGTGGAATTTAATTTTAATATGATTTGGTCTTTACAATGCATGAGCCAGTCATTGAAAATGAAAATCAGTTAAATCACAAATTGGCAACCAATGACTTTGTTGCAAATAAAATCCTTAAAATCTCTAAGGATGCTTAGATAATGGATGTTGGAGAGTATATCTGATGAAGCTAAATTTGATATCTTTCCTTACTAGAATAAATATTGGTGAGTAAGGTTATTAATTGGGAAATTAAACATAATTATTTATCATTAATTCTCTATATAGTAGGTAAGAATTACATAAATTTAAATATTGTTTTGGTGTTAAAGATACATTTTCTCTTTAATATTCTAAAAAGTTGTTAAACATAGCATAAAATTATGGCACACTGTATTCAATGTTAACTTACCTTGTAGATGTTAGACAGATATTAAGAGAAAAATATCCTCTAAGGAATAGCTTAAATATATACATATAAATTCCTATAAGCTGTAGGAAAAATGCTGTCCTCTAAATTTTCACATTTAATAAACAGGATTAAAGTGTTCAAAAGTGATATTTCCATATTATATTTTCAGATAATGTGGCTATCTAGGCAAATTATTTATCATCCTGGTGAATCAAAACCAGTATCATTTCCTCAAATTTCTGAAATGGCTTTGTGCTTACTTTTCCTTGAGTCCATGATTCCCAACTTCACATATTCAGGTTTTTTATAACATAATTTCTTGGATGTATCTCTGCATTATAATTTGGATAGATTCTCCTTGTAATTAAAGTTTGCATTGCACTCAAAATTGTGTAAAAATTATCTGACATGAAACCGTTGCTGAAATAGGAGCATGACTAAGATTTTCACATAGAGAAAATAAACTAAGAAAATTTTTCCATTGAATTTGAATACTAGTCCCGATAAAGGCAAAAAATTCAATTACTCTCTTTTGTTAGTCATGGTTGTTTTTGTTACAAATGATAACACATCTCAATTTAGCCTTAGCATAAAAATAACTTATAGACTCAAAGGATGGAACTATCTTTAGGCATGGCTGGCTCCAGGAATTCAGAGTTGTGAGGACTCTTTATCTTTCTATCCCTATCTCAGTTCTGTATGACTTCACTCTCAGAGAGATGCTGTCCAAGTAAAGTTGCAAGTTTCCAAGGCAACTGCCAACTTGCATATTCTTTGGAAGTTTGCGTGCCAAAAAGAAAAATAAAAACTATGTGTTTTCCCAGGAGGCTCCAGTGGAAATCCCAGCAAAGATTCTTATTAACCCAGCTTGAGTCATACACTGATTACTGGACAAACTTTTTATTTATAAAACTTTGGAAGTTTCTTCTGCATTTAGTCATTACCAGGTAAGGTAAATCATATTTTTTAAAATATTTAATCCTGACCAATATATAGAATTTTGTATGCTAAGCAGCTTGGCATCTCAAACCCCAGTAGATAGTAATAAGAATAATTATGACTTGGGAAATAATTCTAAATCAGTGTTAAAATAATCCACCCAAGAACATGTGAAAAGACATAACTGAGTTTGTGGGTCATTCCAATATCTTTGTTTTTTCTTCTTTATTCTCCTGCTATCCACAACTAGATTCTACATTGCTACTAATTTTGCTATATAATGACAGATATATAATTAAGTGGCTGAGGGGAATACATGCTTTGAGATCAGGGCGAATGGGGATTTAGGACTTCAAGATTATCTATTTCTACTAGCTGTGTTCTCTTGAGTAGATTTTTCAACTTTTCTTAGCAACATTTTAAAGCAGATAAATTTAGAACCTATGGCCGATCCTTTTAGCCCCATTCTTGCAATGGTATTATTTTGTTTGCCCTAATGTCTCACATACAAGTCAACCCAACCTTCTGACATTTATTTTTTTGATTTTTTATTTCAATAGATTTAGTGGACACAAGTAGTTTTTTGTTACATGAATGAACTGTATAGTGGTGAAGTCAGAGCTTTTAGTGTACCCATTGCCTGAATAGTGTACATTGTATCCAATAGGTAATTTTTCATCCCTCACTCACTCTCACCCCCCCATGTGTCTATAATGTCCATTATATTAATATCACACGTATACCCATTGTTTACCTCCCACTTTTAAGTGAGAACATGTGATAATTTGTTTTTCCGTTTCTGAGATACTTCACTTAGGATAATGGCCCCCAGTTCCAACCAAGTTGCTGCAAAAGACATTATTTCATTCTTTTCCATGTCTGAGTAGTATTCCATGATATATTTATATGCACACACACTACATTTTCTTTATCTACTCATCAGTTGATGAGTACTTAGGTTGATTTCATATCTTTGCAATTGTGAATTGTGCACAATAAACATACTAGTGCAGGTGTCTTTTTGATACAATGACTTCTTTTCCTTTGGATAGATACCCAATGGTGGGATTGCTGGATCAAATGGGTAGGTCTACTTTTAGTTCTTTGAGAAATCTCCATACTGTTTTCCATAGAGGTTGTACTAATTTACATTCTCACCAAAAGTGTACTTCTTCTTTTTTTTTATTATTTTTTTACCACATTCGCACCAACATCTATTGTTTTTGACTTTTTAATAAGGCCATTCTGACAGGGGCAAGGTGGTATCTCATTGTGATTTTATCTTGCATTCTCTGATGATTAGTGATGCTGAGCATTTTTTCATGTTTACCATTTCTATATCTTCTTTTGAAAAATGTCTGTTCATGTCTTTTGTCCACTTTTTAATGGGGTTATTTGTTTTATCTATTACTGATTTGTTTGAGTTCCTTGTAGTTTCTGGGTATTAGTCCTATGGCAATACATAGTCTGTAAATATTTTCTCCCAATATGTAAGTTGTCTATTTACTCTGTTTATTATTTCTTTTGCTGTGCAGAAGCTTTTTTTTATTTTAATCAACCCCCATTTATCTATGTTTGTTTTTGTTGTATTTGCTTTTGGAATCTTAATCATGAACTCTTTGCCTAAGCCGATGTCTAGAAGAGTTTTTCCTAAGTTTTCTTCCAGAATTTTTATGGTTTCAGGTCTTACATTTAAACCTTTAGTCTATCTTGAGTTAACTTTTATATATGGTGAGAGATAGGAATCTAGTTTCATTCTTCTGCATGTGGCTCTCCAATTTTCCCAGCATCATTTATTGAATAGGGCATACTTTCCCCAGTATGTACGCTTTTGTCTGCTTTTCCAAAGATCATCTGGTTATAGGTATATGGTTTTATTTCTGGGTTCTCTATTCTGTTCCATTGATTTATGTCTCTAATTTTATACTAGTATCATTACATTTCCCAACTTCAAATTATACTACAAGCCTATAGTATCCTCTTACTTTTCTGAATCTGAACTTATGAGCAATTACAAAGAAAACCATACAACAAGGCAAGAAGGTGGCACTCTATGTGTAGACTTTTATCTCTACAAGGCCCTCAGAATTTCCTGGATTTATTATTTTACAGTTCTAAAGGTTAGAAATCTAAAAAAGGTTTCCCTGAGCCAAAATCAAAGTTTTGGCAGAGCTGCATTCCTTTTGGAGGTGGAAGCTGTTTCCAAATTCTAGAGGCTTCCTGGATTTCTTCACTTTTGACTCTCAGGTAGCAATAAAACGACTCCAATCTCTGTTTCTGTCTCCATCCCCTCTGACACTCTTGTCTTCCTATCACAGAACACTTTGTGATTACGTTGAACCCACGCAGATAATCCTGAACAACTTTCATGGCTCAAGATGATGAACTTTATCACATTTACAAAGTTACATTTACTACGCAAAGTAATACATTTATAGGTTTAGGGATTAGGATATTGACATCTTTGGGGGACCATTATTCAGTCTACCACACCTTCCAATCAGCACTTTGAAATGTTCATTGCTCTCCTATTCTTATTCCTTAACCCCACTTTAAATCTTCTCATTTCCAACCTGTTCAGAGCCAATCTTCTGGAGTTGTTTACAGAAATTTATTTTTCCTTATCACCCTACACACATACACACACACTACAGAAACCACTTCCATCAAGGCCACAGTGACTTTTTTTAAATCACAAAATCCTTTTCAGTTCTTGCTTTACTAAACCCTTCTGGAGCATTTGAACTACTGACAACTGATTGCTTCTTGAAATATACTTTCATCAGCCTCTATGACCCCTACTTTTCTGGTTTCTACTTATGCCTTTTATTCTTTCACAGTATACTTTCAGGATTTTTCTTCCTCTGTTTATTATTTTTATGTTAGTTGTTTTCTGAGTTCCATTCTTAATCTTATTCTCTACTAACTGTACACGTCTCTCTGGGCTCTCTTAAAAACTCCACAATTTCAAATTTCTTTTGGAATGTCAGTATCTTTCTTGTTTCCATTTTTAGCATAAATCTCTCTATTTTTGATTTCAGAGAACATATATGACTGATTACTGTAATTTTCAATTGGATGGATACAATACTCTATGCCTTAACCCCATTGTATTTTTTCTGTTCCTTATACTCAAACAGAAATATTGAAATTTATTCTTGAATTTTCCTCTGTATCTCTGTTATCCAATCTATTGTAATTCATCTGTGTTCTTTCTTCTAAACACATCCTGTAATTCTGCACTCCATTTTCATGGTCATGATCATAGTTAAGTTATCCATCATCTGAATTATTTTTATTGCGTTTAGTCAAGTCTCCCTGCTTCAAATATGGCTTCCTCTCTAAGGTACACTCCATAGTAAAGCCAGAGGGATATTTCTAAAACTCAAATAACCCTTTCACATTCTCATGCTTAAAACCTTTCATAGTTTCCCATTATTCTGAGATGAGATTAACTTCATGGGCATGTAACATGTGTAATTGCACAGGGTCCTGCTCTTGGAAGAGTCTAATATTTGGTTTAATGCTCTGCTCTACCATCTGAAGATAATATTTTTTGAACAAGGAACCCCATATTTTGATTCTGTACAGGGCCTCACAAATTATAGAGTTAGTTCTACTCTAAGATTTGCATATCCTAATATAGCTTATAAGATTTTTATGACTAGGTCCCTGTTCTGTGTCTCTTCAGCCACTCAGATTTCTCTTTCTTTCAAACACACACACACACACACACACACACACACATACACACACACACACACACATAAACACATGAACATTTACATACAAACTCAACCATTTACACTTCATTCCCAGTCTTTTACTGAGATAGTAATCAGTCTGCAGATCTCTGTTTCAACATTAATTCTGGAGGAAGCCTCACTACACACTATTCTATAGCTAGTCCTAATAACAGGACATCTGTAGTATATTATATAGTTCCTGTTATTACACATATTTAGATGTACTTAATTTCTGAATGGTTAACAAACAGCAATTTTTTTCTTTCTTTTTTTCACAGAAGTAAACTTCTACATGTCAGACCATCTGCTTAATATAGACATGTGCCAGAAATAACTATAATAATATAGTTACTATATTTCTATCGATCAGTTTTTCACATATACAAAATTCAGAGAGACACTAGCATCTCGGGTGTTACCTCCAAGTATTGAAAGAAAAGGGAATGTTTTTCAAACCAAATCTTGAATCTTTAAAACTATAGGATTTATTATCAATTACTCTCTTTGTTGACTTTTACAGGGATGGTCTTTTATGGTCATATAAGTATTATTATTATTTTGAAAAAACAAGCATATTGTTAGCTAAAACCTATGATAAAGACCAAAAGAAAAGAAAGATTAAAGGTGAATTTTCCTATCTTAATATGATTTTCAAAACAACCCTTATTTGTTCCATGTAAATAAAAGGCAATAGGGAAAATAATATTAGGATAAAAGCATATAGGAGAAGACATACTAAGGGCTTTTGTGTGAATGAAACAGCAGCATTGTATACAATGCTAGAAAAGCACTGAAAAGTGGGCTTCTGCAAATGTCAAAAGCACTTCAAGGAGGGAGACACTTCCCCACCACAAAATTTTGTCCTAATGTTAATTTGCATCAAATTGTTTGTAGTTACTGAATGACAGCATAAAACTGATTGGCCACAGATTTGCAAAGTTACCTCAACTTTATTATCCTCATTCACTGAGTGACAGCCACGTCATCATCATGATTCTCATGGAAATGATATTTACTAGGTATTCACTATGTACAAGATGCTAAGAAAATTGCAATAGATAAGAATCAAGAGTATTTTTTTTAATTTCAGCATATTACAGGGGTAAAAATGTTTAAGTTACATATATTGCCTTTGCCCCACTCAAGTCAGAGCTT
>CAUYSK010018062.1:0-42763 GCA_963575035.1 Avahi laniger
TGCTCGGGCTCCGGGGGCTTTATAAAGTTTTTATAGCGCTGGGAGCCCCGGACCGGTTCGAGTTTTCTCATTTTTGAAGTTAAGAAAAGTAACATTCCACATTAGCAGATGGCAGTGAGAACACAGTGTTTGTGCTCCTGTCCTGGTCCTACCTTTCCTCTGGCTTTGGACTTACATCGTGCAGACACACATTCAGTCACATGAGGGTAAAGACACAGAGCAAATTGGATGCTTTCAACACACTTGAATGAATTTTGTCTTCTCTATACTAATTATTTTCTTTTTTTTTTTTTTTTTGTTTTGTTTTTTTGAGACAGAGTCTCACTTTGTTGCTCTGGCTAGAGTGAGTGCCGTGGCGTCAGCCTAGCTCACAGCAACCTCAGACTCCTGGGCTCAAGAGATCCTCCTGCCTCAGCCTCCCCAGTAGCTGGGACTACAGGCATGTGCCACCATGCCCGGCTAATTTTTTCTGTATATTTTTAGTTGTCCAATTAATTTCTTTCTATTTTTGGTAGAGACGAGGTCTCGCTCTTGCTCAGGCTGGTCTCGAACTCCTGAGCTCAAACAATCCGCCCGCCTCGGCCTCCCAGAGAGCTAGGATTACAGGCGTGAGCCACTGCGCCCGGCTTGTTTTGCTTTATTTTTTAACAGATGGTTTCTTGCTCTGTCATCCAGGCTGGGGTGCAGTGGTGTGATGACAGCTTGCAGCAACCTCAAACTCCTGGGCTCAAGCAATCCTCCCGCCTCAGCCTCCCAAGTAGCTGGGACCACAGGCATGCACCACCGCACCCAGCTAATTATTTATTTATTTTTTGGTGGAGATGGGTGTCTTGCTAAGTTACCTACGCTGGTCTCTCGAACTCCTGGCCCTCAGCAATCCTCCCACCTCCGTGTCCTAAAGTGCTGGGATTACAGGTGTGAGCCACCAGGCCTGGCCTCCCAACTCTTAATGAGCACTTCTGGAGGGACCTGATTAGAGCCCTCTATTCTGGGGGACCGATAAACAATGCAGACACTCTGTGTGAGGGCTACAAGGTGACCCGGCAGGTTCGGTTCCAGGATCTAGGCCCCACGCCTCACCCATAGGCACAGAAACTTTCATTCACAAAAATATTTCTAAACCACTGGTTTGGGTACTCATTGAACACTTAGCTTCGCAGCCCTTACCTCGCTGAGATTTTACGTGGACTGTCTCATTTAACACACACACACCTGTGCAGTGGCCACCATGACATGGACAAGCACCTGGCCACGTCACACGGCTCGTGCCAGGGGAGCCGGTGTGTGTCACCAGAGCCCTGCACTGAGCTGCGATGTCTAAGGCTCGACCACACCTGAAAAGGTTCCTCTAGTCTCCCATCAGATTAGAAACGAGGAAGTGGCAAAGAGAAGTGCCGTAGCCAGCGAGGAAGGAGGCGGAAATGTGTGGGACACATAAGTCAGGACTCACAGAGCAAATCCCTGGAGACATGCGGTGTGGGGCAGGTTTCCCAGGGTGTCCCTGTGTCTGCGGCACGTACGCGACTGACGCTCGTGGTCTGGATCCTGAGTCCCCAAGAAGAGAGAAGTGAAATTCTGGTTTGTTTAAGAAGGCAGGGATGTGTGGAATGCTTCAGAAAGATTTCCATTCAGGAGTTAATATGAAAAAAGTTTTATTGTTGTAAAAATTAAATCCCTAGAAATCTCTCATTTGGGTGGATAGGCTCTCTAGAATTTCACTGTCTAAGATCTTGGGTTTAATTGTAATGATTACAGCCTAGGACAGAGACGTCTCTAGGTGATATCTGAAAAATCAACAGCTTTGGCGTCTGGGTGGCTCCCTACTCGCTGAGATCTTCGGGGCCCTTTGGCGTCGATGGCTGAGGCAGGACGGAACAGCCGTTGTTCGATGACCTGCTTGAACGGATGGACTTTCGTACGGAGAGGGACCTGCCGGCTGGAGCGTGTATGGCAGGGGTTAATTCCTGCGGCAGCCTGAAAAGGGACAGTTGCCTGGGATGATGGCGGTTCTTCCAGTTCACTGTGGTCTAGCCGACATCCCCGACTGTCCTGCAAACAGATGTGGCGGTCACTTTCTTCTTTTGGGAGCGAAAATGCAGGAATGGGAGTGGACGTGTGGCAGTTACTGGCTCATTCACACGTTCAGGGAGCGTTTCCCAAACACCTCCTCGGGCTGGGGCCATCGCGGTGAACAGGACGCAGAGCCTGCCCTGGAGGACACGCTTACCCACCAGACTTTTCTGAGAGTCAGGCATTTTCACTTCAGTACCCTTGCGGCTTTCTTCGTTTCCTTGCCCTCATACTGTGGAAATTCAGCCGGCAGTCGTTAACAAAAAGTAGGATGGAAAATGTCAACCTACAGTTATTTTTTTCACTCACTTGAGGAGGGTTCTTGAGCTTGCCGAGCCAGGAAAAGATGTCATGGCTCCTGGTGTCGCATGTACCCCATTGCGACGTGAGTCGTAGGCGCAGCGCGCACCTGTCCAGCTCTTGGCGTTGTGCTCTCAGTCTGTCTCAGGGTCTCAGATGGCTTGTGTTACATTCCTCACGTGTAATACAAAAATATCTCTGGGACAAGTTTCTATTTTTAATTTTTAACCTCTTTTTATGTGCTGTTACCTAAAATTATTCTATAGGAACTTGAAACCAATCCCAGAAGTAGAGGCATTTTTGCATAGTGACATAGTCTTACCCAGGGATTACCCTCTGTAATGTTTTTACATATTCGATTCCTAATACATAAGGCCTTCTTTCAGAGCAAAGATCTTCATTTTTATTATGTCCTTATATTAAGAAAAAAAGATAAATTTTTGTCAGATTTAAGATGTGCCAACTCTAGATTTTAAATATTTTGAGGTCTTCTAAAATTAAATGTTTATAGTTTCATTGCTGGAACCTCTTGTCTCTTTAAAACAAAATATATTTCAGCCATAAATTGGAGGATGAGTCCTCTATCCAAATAGTTTTTCAGAACTATTCCAGTCAGCCTCAGTGAATTGTGGTTGTGGACCTTGCCCAAGGCTGAAAAGACTTGCGTCAATTCTGGGTCAGCCACAATCTTTTAACCAACTGCCTTTGAGTTTTCCCATCCATAAAATGGGAATATTAATACTTACCTTGCACTGAGGAAGGAATTGGAACCACATGCACAAAAAAGCTTGGTAGGGTACAAAACACACTAAATGTGAATTATTGTTATTACTGTTGACCAAGTTCAAATACTAGAACAGAAAAGAGACTTGAATTACAATGAAAATTAGCCAGAAACAGGAAGACTTTGACATCCACGTTCCTGATGGCTCCGTTCCTAGGTGTTCATTCTTAGGCCAGACCTAAGTCACAGCAAGGTGTAAACAACCAGTGACAGACTGCGGACCTCTTCCTCTACCAGGTGTCCATCCTAACTGCACGACCACAGGACCGATACTCTAAAAGTTAAATTTTAAATATCAACCAGTAAATGAGGACTGCTAGGGCTAAAACTTAGTGTTTCTTACAACTATTTTGAATGAAGACTTGAAGTATGGAGAAAATATGATTTATTTTTTCTTGCCTACATTCACTCTTCTGTGCATCTTTTCAACATGCAGTATCTGCAGTAACTGCAAATAAAGCATTCCCGTTAAATAAAGATCGAACGTAGAAAAGCCTAACCGTTAAACTACAGCTCCGAACAACTTTCGAAGTCCTTTTGTGTTACCCAAGCCAGGAAGCCCAGCCTTAGATTGAGAGAGCTTTAATATACACCTTTTAAAAATGTAGAATTTCTGTATCTTATAATAGATATGCACATTTAATGTGATAACAGTTCTCCTCCCATACACCCCCACACCTTCAGAAATCTATTATTAAACAGTGCTATATCAAGAATGGAGAAAATGTAGCATTTAGTAGAAAATTAAACATCATGTTGCTTCAATAAAAGAGCAGTTGTAGACATTTCCTTGGCTAATTGCATTATTCTTAAAAAAATCATTTTATGTAAGGAACAAATTCCTGAATTCTCTGAAGATAAACCTTGTCTTTTGTGAGAATTATAAACTACTTTGTGCGTTTAATCATTTTATATACTGAGGACTGTATTTATTAGTAACATGGAAAGGAAATTCTGAATGACACAACCCAACCATGAGGCTCTTGGGCCTTTGTTCTTTCTGCCACTTTTGAGGAAAACCTAAGCGGTGCTGCTGCCCAAAAGGTGAGGGCTAAACTGGATTTTAAAATCAAATGTTTTTAAATAAATAAAATAAATGTTATTAGGAATATATAACAAGAAGCATGTTCAAGAATAATTAATAGTGATACTGTTTGTAAGAACAAAAAACTGGAAATAACCCAAATGCTTACTGACAGGACAATGAATATATAATATGTGGAATGTTCGCGTAATGAAATGCACATCGGTGAAAATGTGCGAATTACAGCCACGCACGATGACGCGCTGGGTCTCAGTGCCTTAACGTGGAAGAACTCAAGTGTTAAAAGAGTATGTGTAACAATTCTCTTTAGCCAAGTTTAAAAACAAGCAAAACTAAGTACTATATTGTTCAAATATGTATATTTGTGATAATATTTTTAAGAGAATAAAGAGTGATAATCACAATATTCAGGGTAATAGGATGTGGAAGAGCGTGTAGGTAAATATCAGTTATTGAGCGTGTAAGTAAATATCAGTTATTGATCGTGTCGAAATGGGCATGATAATGGTCCTTACCTCACAGAGTTACTATGAGGATTAAATGAGTTAATATGCATAAAAGGTCAGGCTCAAGTCTGCATATGCTAAGTACTCTATACTAGCTATTCAGAAGAAAAACATTTTTAAATCAAATTTTTACATTATGTGGCTACAAGGCCAAGACCTACTGCTGATCTCAGGGTGGCATCGGTACATGTAAGTGTGGTCCGGCCTGTTGTAATGAATACGTTCTCTAGACCAGCACTGGCCAAATACAGAAAATAGAAATAAAACGCGAGCCACAAATGCAATCCACATATGCAATTTTACATTTCTAGAAGCCACATTTTTAGAAAGTAAAAAGAAACAAGCACGATTTAATAATATATTTTACTTAACATAATATATATCAAAAAATAATATTTCAACATGTAATGTTTAGAAATTACTAGTGAGATATTTTCTACTCTTTTTTCATAACAACTTCAAAATCTAGTGTGTATTTTACATGCCCCGCACATCTGTTTGAACAAGCCACATTTCAAATGCTCAGAACCACCTGTTGTTAGTGGCTACTCTATCAGACTCGGCAGGCCTAAACTGGCAGATATGGAAAAAAGGAAATAATGATTTCTCGTATCCCAGCGTCAGTATTCGTGGGATGGAAAGGCACCGGCCAGGTGAGGAGCTGCATCTGTGCTTGTCCGTGGTACCGTGAGGCAGGAGTGCGGCAGCTTCTCCCAGCCCCCTCTGGCACCTGCTCTCGGAGAGAGCATCCTCACGTCCACACGGCCCCACGAGCCTGTATGCGACCGGGAGTGGCGTTGGCTGAGGAGCACGGCCCCCCTGGGGCGCGACAGCCGTGCTTACTCCTGGTGGGAACCAGCACGCTTACCTTTGGTCTCCCCGTGCTGACGAGAGCCTCTCGCCCCTTTAGAGACTTCTCTGCAGCTTTCTGTCTTCAGGTCAGCAGGTGAGGTGTTCACCAAGTAGGTGTGACCACCAATCTAACCGACCGCTTCTCAGTCTCCTCCGTCATCCGCCGTGGCCTCAGTGCGGGGACTGAACCCAGCCACGTGGCCCTTTTCCATACCTGCGTGTGCTCCGCGTGTGCAGCACGTGTGACTGTGAGGCCTGCCTCGCCACACCTGCACGATGGCACGCTGCACTTGCCAGGGCGGCAGCGAGCCTGGGGCTGTGCCTTTAAACACATTCACGGTGCTTTTGCTCAAAAAGAGCCACACGATTATGTGTTGCTTGAGCAGAAGCAGATTGTGTGATTTTGTTCTTTTCATTTTATTTTATGCATGCAGTTTTTAGGGCATTTAGTAATTCACTGACAACATACAAATTAGCATTTTACTTCTGAGTCAAAAATTGGCTGTGGTTTGTGTATGTTTAAAAGGACCACATTATGAATCTGAGTAAGTTACACATGAAGAGAGATTCTTCCGTCTCAGTGGAACACGGAGGGTGGGAACCAGTACCCGATTTCTGAGCCGTGAAGGAACCTGCCGTGCGTGTTCTGTGGAATTACGAGAACGCCGCATGGGCCTGATTGTCCTGCACGTAGGAGTCAGGAAGCGGGAGGAAGTGCGTGATTCATGCTGTACAGAGAACTTGAGTTTAGAAAAGGGACCAAACAAGAGGAATTACTCAGTCACTACTATTTAAAACTGGGAATCAGAAGATGATTAGCACAATGGTGTTGGAAGAAAGTTCCAGATAGTGTAACATTTTTAGTTTCTCCAAAGTCTGGAATTGCTGTGATTCATACTTTTTGTCAGTCCCACGCTCGGTTTTCGTCCCCTGTCAGCCATTTAAAACGAGCACCTGTCTTCACCTGCCTGCATCCAGGCAGGCCTTCTGGACGGTTTTATGTAAGGTTTCACCCCAGTGGAATCTGGAAATTAGTCCCGAAAGCTGAAAGTGAGAGGGCACGGGGAAGTTGGGATGAAGCCGCTGCACCTCGGTTCTGCATTCTTTCCGCGACGTCATCCCGGGAGAGGTGGAACGGCATCCGTGGGGCCGACGGAAGTGTGGGGTGCCATTGGGGAAGCCAAGCCTCCAATTAGTGGAACAACGGGAGGCGTAAATCGCAAAAGCCTGTGACTCCTGGAAGACAGAAGGCCGCTGGGCCATGCTTGGATTTGCCAGTGCTGGTGTCCGGGAAGAGAGCCCGCCTCCTCCCCACCCGGGCCTGGAGCCCCCCAGCACGCAGGTCCCGGAGAGCACTCCAGCCAGCCTTTTGGAGGGTTTTCGTTTTTTCTTTCTCTAACTTAAAATTAATTATCTTAGGGAAAAGAAATCAGTGCCACTGAACTGCCTTTTTTTTTTTGGCAATATGTCTTTCCTAAACTGGGTCCAGGTTGGGGCGCGAGAGGCCAGAAGGACTCAGACCTAGTCTGATTTTCCGTCTGCTGCGGATCATCGGCAATGGTCTTGGCTCCGAACGGGTTAACTCCAGCTCCTCTCCTGAGCTCTGTGTCAAGCTGTTATTGAAGGTCTTTGAAGGCTTCCGCCCACCCCCCTCCCACTCTCCTGGCAAGTGAAAGACATTTGAATTCCTCCTGCAAGGGAGAAAATTATTAAAGTGAGAGAAAATGACTGTTGCCTGTTCTAAAAAGGAGAGAGAAGAAAAGAGGGGCTGCCCTCCTTCATTGTTCGTTACCTGGGAAGGATATTATCAGAGATGGGGTGTAGGGTTCTGACACCCAGAAATCAGGAGGAGGGGAAGTTTATTCCATCCGCATTTTGTGTGCTTGTTGCAGCTTATAATTCAGTGCCCGGATACAGTGCACATAGTAACACGGACGACCCGCTAGCCCCGGGGCGGGTAACCGTGACCAGTAGGATTGCGCCTTCACAGGGCAGTTTTACCCAAAGACCCAGAGAGCCACAATGCGGCGAATAATACGAAAGGGGAATAGAAATCCAGTTTATTTTAGCTGTTCTTTGAGCGCTAGAATGTCCACTGAAAATGAATCCATTCTGGGGGGTCAGATCTGAATGCGGAACGGTGTTTGGTGATGATTCTTTCACTTGTGTCTCCAGAAGTATAACGGGGTGGATTTCCACAAATTTTTATTTAAACCTTTTATATTTTATAAACATCATTTTCTAATTTCTCTGTTACTTCAGCTCACTGTCGCACTTGCCAGGCTAGTGGAACAACTGTTTCAGCATAGGTTTGCTTGGCCCCGGCACCATCGCAGGCGTGGGGTCCAGTGCAGGCTGGGGCTGGGCTAAGAGGAGTATCGAGACTTCAAAAATAATCCCTGCTCTAGGGTTCGTGGTCTAACTAGGAAGAGAAGACCAATATTCATGAAAAGCCAATCATCAAGAGATCGTAGGATTTAACTAATTCCTAGTTTGAAATTACCTCTACCTGCCCCAGACAAACATAAAGGAAAGCAAGAATCTGACACTGGAAAAAATCTGTTCTGTACACATTTCAAGACAATGCACTTTACATCTCCTTATGATGTATAAATATTAGAACTAAAGTCTCTGCTAGTAACGCGTCACTTGCTTGGCAGCAGCTATTGGGCTGGGGCGATGGTATCGTGGGCCGATGGGTTCTCAGCCTTTCCAGCATTATCTCGATTTATCATCACTCTATGCAGCACTGATACAAAGTATGGATATAGAACACTCCAAATTTCTTTTGGCAGCTATCATGTAACTAATAAAAGCTAACATGATTGGATGATTACCTGTGTTTGAGATCTACCTGCCTCAGTGGAGTTTGCTTCCTCACGTTTTCATGTGCATCTAGGAAATATTTGCTTAATCAGATCACGGGCAGCCTGCACTGGATTGGCGGGTACTAGAGAAACGCACAGAGTGGGTTTTAGCACTTGGTTTCATGGACATCGCCAGTTCCCCATTTTTTTCTGCAAGTTTTCCTTTTTTTTATTTCCTGCTGTCCCCAGTATATTAATTCTTGACCATGCCTGAATCGATTAACATAATCGGGCCTTCGAGATCTTACGTAGCCCGAATTTCTCCCAGCTGTGGAATAAACGTGTTATTCCCGAATCAGGCTGTGCTTTGGAGTCACCTGGGCGGCTTACGAAACAAGCTCCCTAAGCCTGTCCTCAGAGATCTTGATTCAGGAATTCTTGGGTGAAGTTTGAGGAATCCGTCTATTCTAAAAGCTCCCCAGAGGTTTCTCCTGCACCGTCAGGTTTGGCAGTAACAACACAGCACCTGGCGTGGCTCTCAGCACGTGGAGTCGGGGTGCCGTCGTAAGGCGCGGCGACTCGCGGGAGCTCCTCGACTGAGGGAGGGTGAGGGCGGGTCCCGGCGCAGACCGCCTTCTCCGTAGCCCCTGCCCAGGCATACTCAAACCGTCCTTGCTTACGGCTCTTTTTATATTTACGACTCAGAATAAATCTTGATTCATTAAAAGTTATTGACAGTATTTTTGTTTAAAAACAGAATGTGTATGATAAATTAAGTGCAAAGTATTGGTTACAAAGAGGATTTATAACGGCACGGGCCGTTTCTAGACCTATCTCCGTTTCGGCAACTGCCGCACCTCTCACTGGTCTTCCAGCTTGGTGCCACACAGCCTGTCCTCTAGGGCCTTCACTTCGGCTCACACCTGCTGGCCCTGCCAGGACACAGGAGCAGGGAGGCTCTAAGTCACTGTCGTAAGTCATGCGGTGCCACTTTAGCTTGCCAGGAGGCTAGTGAAGGTGAGCCCCAGGCTAAATCGTGGAGTCTGTTGAAAACATTCCTTGTCTTTCACTGGTTGCTGCCAGAAAGTCATGTATTTAAGCCTGGGTAAACAAGGAGTGGTTTTTGTTTTGTTTTTTTTTTTTTAAGTATAAAATGTTTTCTGAAATACTGGCACCAGCACTGAGCTCCAGTGTTGCAGACCGTGAGTGACAGCTCCCCGCCACACCGGCACTGGATGGGAGGATCTGCCGGCCCACTTGGAGCATTTTCTCGCTGCTTCTTAGCCCATTTGGGTGACTTCAGTACATGTAACAAGGTTATGGCACCGTGTGGTGGGGAAGACTCTACGGATGGCTAGATTCTGCATGGATCAAATAATAAAATTATACATTTTATGGATTGTAAACAAGCACAAATGCGCTTTAAGTGAGTTTTTTAAAAGAAAGTACTGTGTTCTCTTTTTATGCTCCTTAAATTTTATCTCCATCTTTATCTTGGCATTTGCTACCATCATCTGGAAACACTCTTAGATGGACACAGAGTTTTCCGTGCTGTTGATATAAATAATGCTCATCCGACTTGCGGAGGAAGGATATGGAGAGGTTAGAGCCAGGCGGAACAAGGTGCCGCCTGTACCTCATTGATGCCACTGTGTTTCAGAGCAAAAGTCTCAGACAAAAGTATTTTGTTTGAAGTAAAACGTTACGAGTTGGATTCCTTGTAATATATGGGAATACATGAAGAAGGTCAAACTCAGGTCATTGATGATGAAAATGAGAAGAAAATTCTAGGAAATCAAGTTAAAGGCTTCAGTTTTCAGGAGAGCTTCAGTGGAAAGTTGCTTTTTTTTTTTTTTTTTAATGTGATGTCAAAAGTATTCAAAGTAAAAATTAAAGTGGGAGAATGGTTTTAATAATTTGAATGTAACTTCTTCAAGCCATTCTTCTGATGACGAGTCTAGAGCTGTGTCTTTTGCGCATGTCAGCCTGGGATGCTCAGAGGCCTGTCCTGTGCCACTTGCTTCCCTGGGACCTTTCCGTACCATTGCTGGGACAAAGGAATTCTCCAGGGCATTTGTCAGCTCTTCACAATGTCCCCAGCTCCGAACACTCTAATGTCACCGTTTCCCGCGGGATGTGTTGTTTGCAATAGTGTAGCATTCACACTAAGACTTTGTTTTTGATACAGACTCATCAGGGATTTTTTTTTTTACCACTTATGTTAACTCAGCAATCCTTAACACTGCAAAGGAGGTCAGAGTACATGCTGTTGGTGGAAATGAGTCTATTGACATGTTTGATTTTTGTCTCCAAACACTTTGACGCTTAACACAATGTAAAATTCTATGGTTTGCAGCCTGACCGCCAATTTTTCCATCAAAACTATTCCAATACGTAGTAAAAGAAAGAAACTACTACTCAGAATTTACAGAGCAAGATACCCAGATTTCAGGAAGGAGAGGCTACTGATTCCCAGAGTTGTTTTCTAGTTAAGCTATCACTTTAGTAGCTGTGAAGGGGAGCTCAGTTTGCTAAGCTTGTCCTGTCGGCATGGAGGTGGCCACTGATAATGGTTTGTGGGGTTCTTAAGCCGTTGCTAGGATCCTAATGAAGGTTTCTTTGCAAGTGATGCTGCAACTCTGAAGAGACCTGCTGGCCAGTTATTTTTGAATTCCCTGCCTGTTTGTGTCTTTGTTGCCAGCCGCTGGAGTGGGATCAGCGGGTGTTTTTCTGTAGCCAGAGCAGAACAGGCTCCCTGTTGAGCAGTAGAGACACCCAGGTGGGAGGGGTAAGATCAGAGAAGCCACAAGGGACACTATTTACCTTCTGAACAGAAGGTCGATTATCAAGAGATCATGCTTGTTTGTTTGAAATAAATGAGCTGATTTTTCTCCTGGGTGTTTCTCTTTGTAAAACATTTTAAAAGTGGAGAGAGGGGGACCTATAACTCCACACTATCTAAATAAAATGCTAAGAGTAGATAGTAGCTACCAAAAAAAAAAAAATCGAGCTAGTGCATGTGATACATTTAGGTAGGACTTTCTCATTAGAGAACGACAGGGCTAGCTTACAGCGGCAATCGCCTAGACTGGCGACCCGCAGCAGCAGCAGGTATTTATAAAGCTTTCTGCTCCGTTGGGTTAGGTCACAAGGATGCACTGAAGTCGGAGACAAAGGATTTCGGACTCAGCAGCTTCCAGGTCTCCCTCTGCAGTGATCCAGGTGTGCAGAGACCTCCAAGGCCCCCCCCCCCACGGCTCCCTGGCATAGATTTCTCCGCCCAGTTAAGCCAGTCTGCAGCCTGTTGTCATTTTGATAACGACTGTTATCATTTTCCGTTTCCTTGTTAGTTTTTTTAGTTCAAGGCCACCTTCTTTGGAGAGCTTTCCAGCCTGCGCTGAAATGGAGCAATCTCTCGCTTTCCAAAATTCCTTCGGCTTTCACTTCCTGTGGCTTTCCTAACTGACACCGTAGTTTTGGTCATCACAGTATATCCGTACTTACTGCCTCGTATTGTTTTCTCAGTATTCACTGTATCTTAGCCACGGTCTCACTGGGAAAGCGTTCACATCTTGAGACCCGGAACTGTGGCCTGTATTTGTGGTGCATCTGACCAGCACCTTCTCGTTCGCCGCAGTGTCCTGGCGCCCAGTGCAGCGCCCAGCACAGAGGTGGATCTCAATGAGTATTTTTCAAATGATCCATTGATTATTGGCACTTGGGGAACAGTTGGCGTCGATGATAAGTTTTGAGAGTAATCCTTGTTTTGAAATGTCTTTGACAAACTGCCATCCCGGTGACTGTCTGATGAGGCAACTTCCATGTGAACCTTCATATTGTTTGTGAGAAAGAGGGCACTATAGAATTTCCTAATAAAATTAGGTATGTTTATATTTTGGAAAACTTAAAGTATTGAAATGTGTCATTTTCTAATAAAAATCTGTGTGAATTTGAATAATAATCTAGATTGAACTAATTCTAAAAGATACATAAAAATTAACTCAAAATGGATCAATGACCCAAATATCAGAGCCAAGACTATGAATAGGGGTAAATCTTAATGACCTTACATTTGGCAACAGTTATCTTGGATATGACAGAAAAGTTCAAACAGCAAAGGGAAAAGTAGATAAATTGTGCTTCATCAAAATTAAAAACTGTGCATCAAAAGACATTATCAAAAAAGCAGAAAGACAACCCATAGAATGAGAGAAATATCAGCAAATCATATATCCGATAAGAGTCTAGTATCCAGAATATGTAAAGAATTCTTACAGCTCAACAACAAAAAGACAAACAACTCATTAAAAGTGGACAAAGGGTGAGCCAGGCGCAGTGGCTCACGCCTGTAATCCTACCTCTCTGGGAGGCCGAGGCGGGCGGATTGTTTGAGCTCAGGAGTTCGAGACCAGCCTGAGCAAGAGCGAGACCCCGTCTCTACTAAAAAAAAATAGAAATAAATTAATCGGACAACTAAAAATATATAGAAAAAATTAGCCGGGCATGGTGGCGCATGCCTGTAGTCCCCGCTACTCGGAAGGCTGAGGCAGGAGGATCGCTTGAGCCCAGGAGTCTGAGGTTGCTGTGAGCTAGGCTGACGCCACGGCACTCACTCTAGCCAGGGCAACAAAGTGAGACTCTGTCTCAAAAAAAGGAAAAACCACAGTGAGGTACCACTTCACACCTATTAGGATTGCGACAATGAAAAAAAAACAGAGCCACCTCTGTCCTCTTCGCAGATGTCTCCTGTTTTGACGCAGAAGGACCCATGGGTGGGGCCAGGAGAGCCACCACTGATACCATCTTGGAGGCTTTCTTGTTTGCCTGGAGTGGTCAGGTATTCCAAGAACATCAGGGCTCGCATTTGAAAGTTAGATAAGATTGACCGCCTTGTGGTGTCTGCTGTGCTACCCGCCTCCACAGGATAAATAGTTAAGCATTTGACAGAGCTATTAAATGTTGAGAGGTGAATTAAACACGGAATCCATAATTGGAATCTGGAATCCGTAATCCCAACTGGTCACTCTTGTAAAGTCGATCCAAATGTTTCTCTTGGAAAAGAAAGGAGTGCATTCCTAGGTACCTACCCAAGAGCAGTGAAGACGTGTCCATGCTAAAACTTGCACGCGCATGCTCATAGCATCATTGCTCGTGATAGCCAAAAAGTGGGAACAACCAGGTGTCCCTCAGATGATGAATGGATGAACAAACGTGGTACGATGGAATACTAGTTGGCAACAAAAAGCAGTGAAGTACTTCACGTGCTACAACGTGGATGAATTTTGACAACACTGCGCTAAGTGAAAGAAGCCAGTTGCAAAAGGCCACGTACGGTACGATTCCGTTTACGTGAAATGTCCAGAATGGGCCAATCCGTGAAGACAGCAGATTAGTGGTTGCCAGAGGCTGGGCGAGGGGAGAATGAGAAATGGCTGCTTAGGGGGACAGGTTTGTTTTTTGGGGGTGATGACAATGTTCTGAAATTGTGGTGACAGACACATAACTCTATGAATATACTGAAACCATTGAATACTACACTTTAAACCAATGAATTGTGTGGTAGATAAATTATATCTCAATAAAACTGTTACTAAAAAATAGAAAAAGGGAAGATGTAAAACTGAAAAGCAGAGCCCCAGAACTGGAATAAATCTTAGAGATTTCCCATACACACACACAAGTGTAGGATCACAAGGTGCGTGGACAGTGCTCTTTCTCTTTTTTTTTTTTTTTTTTGAGACAGAATCTCGCTCTGTTGCCCAGGCTAGAGTGCCGTGGCATCATCATAGCTCACAGCAACCTCACACTCCTGGGCTCAAGCAATCCTTCTGCCTCAGCCTCCCGAGTAGCTGGGACTACAGGCATGTGCCACCATGCCCAGCTAATTTTTTCTGTATATTTTTAGTTGTCCGGCTGATTTCTTTCTATTTTTAATAGAGGTGGGGTCTTGCTCTTGCTCAGGCTGTTTTCGAACTCCTGACCTTGAGCGATCCACCCGCCTCTGCCTCCCAGGGTGCTAGGATTACAGACGTGAGCCACCGCACGCGGCCTGCTCTTTCCCTTTTATGTCCGGTGCCTACTCCAGGATTTGCAGCTGTTGCAGAATTACAGAGGGGCCAGGTGGTTGCCTTTGGAATCTTTTATGTATGTAGAGATTTGAATTACCTAACACCTTTAATGTAGTGTGAGCTGTTGAGTTTCCTGTAGCCGTTGCCCTTGGGATCCCGCAGAGCTTCGGGGCTGTGCTTTCCCAGGACAAAAACCCAACATGCTTTTGTTCATTGCCACTGAGCCACCGTCAGCTGATTTTAGGGTGTCGGGTATACATGAAGCTGCCCATGAGTAAGACCGAGACCGCAGGCCTGTGCCCCACTCCTGGTTTCACCTGCTTTTCTGCCGGCTGCCCGCGCTCCCCAGCCGCTGCCGTGCAGATGTGAGCGGCCGGTCACACTGGGGCTGAGTGCGACTGGGCCAGGCCCTCCCCCTCACCACCCCTGGAAGAACCAGCAGGAGCCCGCAGGGCAGGCGCCGTCCCGGCGGAGGGTCCCAGCACCCCTTCCCGCGCAGAGGCGGTGGGGGCTCAGCGTGCCGCACCACCGCTCAGGCGTTTCGAAGCTGCAAGACACGTTCTTCACGGAAGTGTTCTGCCGCCCCTTTTCCTCGCTGTGGCAGATTTTTTCTGGTACTCCGTCACCATTCTGTTGAGCCAGCCTGGCTGCCTCCCAGGCTGTAAGCATGATTCTGGGCCAGGCTCGTTGGATCTGGCCACCTGGGGCCAACCCGGGAGTCTGCAGGTGGCCGCCGCGGCAGCTCCGCTCTGACAGCAGCACCCTTTGTCCTTCTCGCCCTCCCGCGCTGCCCCCGCACCCTGCCGTGCCGGCCATCTGAGTCCCCCCTTCCTGAAGTTCAGGGCTTGTGCCCCGCTCTCCTGCACCTGGCATCTTGTGTGGGGTTTTACACTCACAGGGGTTCTGTAGATGTTTCTAGAATTCAGTTCTCAAGCCTACGTGTTTCTTCACCACGTGTTTCTCTCTCAGCCTGTTGAACTCTGGGGCTTGCCAAGGGAACACGGGCGCATTCCTCGTGCCCAGGGCCAGCCCAGGACTGTCCTGGGCCATCCCCTCGGCCCCCAGCACTCCCCGAGGTGGACCACGCCCGTGGCTGCCCTGAGGCTGCGCTTGCTCTCCGTGACGTCACGCATCCGCTCTTTGTCTCTGTAGCCCCCTTGGGTCCTCCCCGCCGGCCCCTCGCCCTCTCTCTTCTCCCCCACCTGCCTTTACCTGGAGCTGGGTTCTGGTCGGTCCTGGCTGTCGCGCCAGCCTCTGCCCAGAAACTCTGCGTTACCCCTTGGAGCAGGTGAGGAAACTGAGTCCCAGAAGTCAGAGCTAAGAACCTACCCACCCCTCTGCTGGGATTTGAACCCAGGCACTCGGGCACCAGAATCCATGCTCAAGCCACCATAAATATTATTCTATGGCTTCTCATTAGAAACTTACAATATGTTTTACACTAAAATTTTCCCAGAGAAATATGTATCTAATTGTATAGTCATTGTCGGTAGGAATATAGCAAACCCACTTTTATAGATTATTTGCTTTAAATTTAACCTTGTTCCCAAAAAGGGGGATCTCCTTTCTCCGTTTCACCTCAGCACATAAAACAGAAAGGATTCAGAGTGACTAAAAAGACCAAGAATAAGAATAATACCTTAAAAATGTTATATAATTCAAGCTTGATGTTTCAAGGAGAATTTTTGTCAGGTAACTTGGAGCCCTGTCTGCATGCAAAAAGTCGTGATTCTTTGATTCTCTTTCCCCTAATAAAAATACCTAATTGTTTTATTTCTGTTCCCACACAAATAAGTTTCTCTTGTGAGTCTCTTTGGCATGCTCCAGTGCACAGTTTTCTCAGAGAATTAGGATTTCACAGAGAAAATCTTAAGATATAGGAGTGGGAGTATTGTGAAGAGAAAAGTCAAAAGCTAAAAAAATAATTTTGTAGGAAAAAATACTTGGGGAAAATTGTATGTTCTCATCACTAGAGATTAGATGTATTTAATTCTCTACCATGGGTCATGGATCTGATGACTAAAACTTTATACTTATCACAGTTTTTTGTGAGATTATAAGTTGAAAATAAAAGATAGACTCCCTAGACAAATCTTAAAGTATCTTTGAAGAAAAAACTATAAAAGCAACAAAAAACATAAACCTGGCCCTGGCGGGCTGTGAAGGTCCCTTGGCTCTGTCCCCCTGTACTTGGAACCACGGGGAATTCCGAATTTGCCCCAAGCCTCAAGGGTCTTGAAAGCTGCTAGAACTAATACGTGAAATTAGCAAACTTACAGGATACAAGATCAGATACAGAGATCAGTTGTTATTTCTATGTACTAGCAATGAAAAATTCTAAAAAAACACAATCCAAAACCAAATATTCATCCAAAAAAAATCTAATGGTGTCTGTTTGGTGGTCCAGCGCTGGTATTATCCACTACAGCTTCATGAAACCTGGTCAGTGAATTACAGCAGGTGTGTACTGCAACCAATCAGATGAAATGACAAGGATGCTGGTCAAAAGAGACAGGCCGATCCTCTTGCAAGACAACGCTCTACCACGTGTCGCGCAAACAACGCTGCTCAAACTACAGAGGCTGGGCTTGGAAACTCTCTGTCATCCGCCATATTCACCAGACCTTGCACCAACTGACTGCCACTTCTTCCAGCCATTGGACCACTTCTTGCAAGGGAAAATATTCAATTCTCAACAAGCCGTGGAAAATGCCTTTTGCTGTTTCATTGACTCTCATTTTCTAGGCTTCTTTGCTTCTGGCATAAACAAGCTACCATTAAGATGGCAAAATTGTGTTGACAGTTTAGGCACATGGTTTGATTATTGTACCGCTTCTTGAGATATAATAAGCTACCCTTTTGATTTAAAATTGGACATTTCATATTTAATGAGTTAAAAAATTGCCTTCGACTCAAAATAAGCAATATGCCAATGTGGCATATTTGGGGGAGACATATTTTGATCCCCATCAAAATTCTAGCCTACCTCTGGACAAATGTTTAATTACAGCTAGAGAAGCTGCACTGGTCCACTGAGTATTTAAGGAACACAGAATCTTTTTTCTGTTTTAATTGAGTTAATAGTATTGTGGCTGTTTTTTAAAAATGTCTTTTAGAAAGAATGTTGAAATAAAATGATACGACATCAGAGATTTGGTCAAAAATAATAAAGACAGGGTAAAAGGGGTGAGACGCAGATGAAAAGAAATGGCCGTGTGTTGGCGGAAGTGGAAGCTGAGTAATGGGCCTGGGGGGGGGTCAATCTCTCCACTTTTATAAGTTTGAAATTTTTCCTAGTAAAGCACTGAGGTAACAACAGCAGCAGCAGCCCTGGAATTTTCCATGAAGTGTTTAGAACCCCTTAAAAAGTAAACATGTAGAAGAATCATGGGGACGTAGCTATGTTCTAGTCCAACACCTTCGTTTACCAAAGTGAAATGAGGAAACTCAGGAGAGCTTTCTTGTTGCTTTTGTGTTTCTTTAACGTCCAGAGTCACAGTGCCCACAATTCCTATTTTACTACTGCTATGAACATGCACCCCAGAAACTGTGTATCTTGATTCTGGATCCAAGAGTCTGTCTCAGAGGCTTCATCTCAGACCTAGAGTCTCCCCCGCCCTGCCCAATGGCTCTTCCACCATCAGGGAGGATTAAGGCTCATCCTGTGTGCTGAACTCCCACTTAGAATCTTTGCAGCGCCTTTTTGCTCAGCTCTCCTGACCCGGGGAATCCTCGGGATATCTGTTGTGTCGCTTTAACAGGGTCCCTTGTACTAATGCCCTGTACTTTGTTCCAGCTGTTAAGAATGGATTTACTAAAATAAACTACATTAATAGTGGTTTTAAAGAAATCCAGCAGAAAACTAGAGAACAGAACATTGTTTAACATAGATAGTAAAGGGTGGTGGTGTACATAGTGGTAAAAACACAGATGTGGAATAAGACAGATGCACTGCCGTTACCAGCTGTGTGCCCTTGGGGGAGTTACTTAACTTCTCTGAGCACGGAAGATGGCAGCCACCTCTTCCAGCTTTGTGAGACATAAATGACACGTGTTAAAGCATTGTGCCCCGGACCCTCATCAAAATGAGAACGACACAAGAACTAAACGGTAGGGATTATTGTGTTGTCGAGGTCCTTACTGTGACAGACGGCAGAGGAACACGAAATGAGTTAGGAGAGGGTTTTTTTGTTTTGTTTTTGAGACAGAGTCTCACTCTGTTGCCCGGGGCTTTTGCGCAGGAAATGAGGGAAGAGCAGGAACCGAGCTTGAAGGAAGGAGCCGAGGCCTGAGGGTGGGGGCCGCACCTCGGAGCCTTCGCGCCGCTTCCGCTCCTCCCGCCTCCTCCCGGCCGCCCCTCGGTCTCAGGTACCAGTGAGGGGGTCGACCTTGCTTCCTGCCATTGACCGGGGCGAGACTGGCTACTCTGGTCATGGTCGTCTCCGAAAATCGCTGTTCGGGAAACTACTGCAGTGGACAGTCGTTGCGTGAACTTCGATGGCGCGGGGTGTGCGGTTCCGAGGCCGGAGTCGGGCCGGTGAAATCTGTTTCTTGTGTCCTGAGGCCGCCATGTGGAGAGACGCGAGACCCCCAGAGCTGGCGACACAAAGACCTGGCACCGGGAGGCCGAGTCACCGCTCTCTTCCAAGACCGTTTGGATAACGGCTCGGTGGGGTGTTCACCTGCAGCCGGGTGTGTGCTGATGTGGCTCTTAGAAGGAAACTTTTTAAGGGAGCTCACAATTCCTTTACTGGCTGGATAGGAACATCAGAGGAAGATTCCAGAAAGAAATGTAAAACCAGAGAGAAAGATGAAAAACTGAGAGGTTCACCTGCTCTCCTTTTGGGGGAGATTGTCTGGGTTTTGTCAGCTGTAAAACTTGGATTTGTTGATAACGGTGACAGACAGATATAGGTACCATGCCATGACTTACAGGATTGTTCCTGATAGTATAAAATCAGAATTGGATTTACTAGAGGCTGATAAGACCTAAGCTCAAGGTGCCTCACTTCCTCTCCTCCTTCCAAGGCTTTGTTTGGTGGTTTGTTTTTTGTTGTTTTTTTTTGAGACAGAGCCTCGCTCTCTTGCCCAGGCTAGAGTGCTGTGGCATCATGACAGCTCCCTGAAACCGCCAACTCCTGAACCCAAGTGATCCTCCTGCCTCGGCCTCCCGAGTAGCTGGGACTGTAGGTGCACCCACCACGCCCAGTTGGTTTTTTTCTATTTTTGGTAGAGACGGGGTCTCGCTCTTGCTCAGGCTGGCCTCAAACTCCTGAGCTCAAATGATCCTCCCGCCTCAGCCTCCCAGAGTGCTAGGACTACAGGCGTGAGCCACCGCACCCCAGCATCCTTCTGAGGTTTTGTACCTAATTTTGCATTTATCATTTTGGGTTTTTTCCAAGGAGGGCCCCCCAAATTGTATAAACATCAGGCCTTACAATACATCCACCCTTGTATAGAATTATGAATCTCTTAAGAAAAAATACCAATCCTTTAATTTTTTTCTTCCAAAAAACCTATGTTGATTCTTAAGAAACGTGTCAGCTGTGGTGAGCGTGAAGGCTGGTACAGGCCGTGGAGCCTCAGGACCTGCCGCGCATATCAAAGGCAGACAGAGGTGACTCCTGAGGTCCCAGGGAGGGGCAGATGGCTGACATGGCAAGGGTGTTTAGCAACTAATGTAGTCAGCTGCTTCCATAGCTCTGTTAATTCATTTTGGGTAATGTCAGTATTACCAATTCACGAATCCACCTTTTACCATAAGATAAGAAGTGTTCTTTCAGGAGATCCTGCTTGCCATCATGGGCGTAACTGAGCACGATGACCTCATGGCTCTTGAGTGAACTAAAAATCACAGTTCACACTGAACTCATAGTTTTTTAAAATGCAAAACAAAACAAAACCAATAAATTCTTCTCCCCAAAGAGTGATTTTAAAGGTCCCTTTTTTATGTACATAATGCATCTGAGCCAAATGTAATCCATCTACCCGACCACATCCATTCCTAATCATAGCCCACATAGAAAATTTAAAAGATAGCAGCTAAGGCCGGGCGCGGTTGCTCACGCCTGTGATCCTAGCTCTCTGGGAGGCCAACGCGGGAGGATTGTTTGAGCTCAGGAGTTTGAAACCAGCCTGAGCAAGAGCGAGACCCTGTCTCTACTGAAAATAGAAAGAAATTAATTGGACAACTAAAAATATATAGAAAAAATTAGCGGGACATGGTGGCTCATGCCTGTAGTCCCAGCTACTTGGGAGGCTGAGGCAGGAGGATCGCTTGAGCCCAGGAGTCTGAGGTTGCTGTGAGCTAAGATGACACCACAGCACTCAGTCTAGCCCGGGCAACACAGTGAGAGTCTGTCTCAAAAAAAAAAAAAACAACTTTATAATTATGCTGTTAGTTGTATTTATAGTTAATGTATGGTATTAACTGTTTACTTATTTTATTTTGAGGCACTTTCTGGAATGATAAGAATGTCTTGCAGTTTGACTTGAGTAATAACACACATGCACACATTTCTCATGAACTGAACATAAGACCTGTGTGTTGTATTAGAAACTTCCACAGAGAACATTTCTATGCTACCTGAAAAAAAATTGTTTTGCAGGTTCTTTTTACTTTAACTTTTTGAAAGGTTATAACATATGTGTGTTCTTATTTGTCACTCTCAAACTTTAGGAATTCTTTGATCATGTGAAAAAACTTTGGGATGATGAAGGCGTGAAGGCGTGCTTCGAGAGATCCAACGAGTACCAGCTGATCGACTGTGCACAGTAGTAAGTTGGTTCCTGTGTGAGGTGCAGGCTCTTCGGAGAATGTGCTGCGCTCACAGTTACGCCGCCTTCCCCTTACTTCTCAAGTTCCTTGAATGCAAGGAACAGATAATTAACATTCTGCTACATAAATCAGCCCGTAAAATGAGACATGTTTAGAAAATGGAAAATTGAAAATCCAACAGCAATTAGTGTTTCGAGGAAAAACCAGAAACAGATTCATTCGTTTTGTCCTGATTGTTTTCAGTTCTCTTCATTCTTTTTTTCTGCATAGACTTATAGAGATATTTGTAGATTAAAATGTACTTAAATATTCATTATTGTATTTTAATTTTGGAACAGAGGCCCCCAAATTCAATTTTAAAACAATATTAACATTTGCAGTCAAGTCAGGTTCTTATTTAAAGTGATGTGATCTTCTATACACATTAGAAGTATACTAGAACCTGAAAATAGGTAGTAATTAATAAGTAAATATTTGATAAAAAAATGTTCCAAAAAGTTTTTTATAAAGGATGCTGGTACTAGGGTTAAGCTCATGGTTTTTCCCTGAAACATTTATTTTTCTACTTTCTTTGCTATTTTAGAAACATTCAATTTCTGAGAATAATGGTCCCCAGAAAAATGTTAAATAATCAAGAAGCTCTAGATGTTTGCTATTTTGATAACAAAAACTGTATTTAACTAGTTCTTTCATATAACTCTTTGGATAGCAAGCAATCAGCAGTTTTACATTTTAAGTCTATAAATTCTAAAAGTTCATATTTGTGGAAGAGATTCCATAAGCATAAAATCTGGGATTAGCGGTATTTGTAGCCAGTGGCGCTACACTGTGAATGTTGATTTCAAGGAGTGAGTGCTTGTGTGGCCCCCAGCGCTGCTCACTGCCTGCGGGGTGGTTGCGGAGCACCCCGAGGCCCCAAGAAGCCCAGCGTGAGGCGTGAGGCTCGCAGGGGCAGGGCGAGGGCTGGAGGAGGAGGTGCCTGTGGCTGGGGAGAGGAGGGGTGGCCAGAAAGAGGGGTCGGTGGGGCCGGACCCTCCGAGGGCTGAAGACCATGGCAAGGAATTTGGCTTTTCCTCCAAATGCAGTGAGTGGCCACGGGCTCTGTGAGTTTGGTTGTCAGAGGAGGATAAAGGAGGAGGCAGAGACCTCCGTGGGTGCCCCGGGTGGGTGCGCACTGGGAGCCAAAGGGGCAGACCCAGGGCGGGGCTGGATGACGGAGGTGGAGGAACGGGGGGTCCAGATGGCACAGGTGCGTCGAGGAGCCTGGGGGTGGAGGCTTCCTGCGGGAGGGCAGGGGAAGACACCGAGCTCCAATTGGAGGAGTTAAGTTTGAGAGCCAAAGGCGCAGCCTGGCCGAGATAATCAGGCAGTTTGTCTCAGAAGAGTCCAGCGCAAGTGGCGGGTTACCAGCTGGCGATGGCCCAGGAGACACAGGAACACCCTGAGGGGAGCCTCGCATCCCATCTGGGGTGGAGGGAGGGAGTGCTCCGGCAGAGGGCAGAGGGCAGAGGGCGACTGGGCCGGAGTGGAGGAGGAGGAGGAGGAGGAGGGGGGTTGACTGGCTTAACAGGGCTGTGCTTCCTGCCTTCCTCCCAAGAACTGGCTGTGCCACCCTCCGTCCTCCACCAGCAGGAGCTGAGGGGTGTGCTGAGCAGAGAGGCAGGAGCCCTGCAGACACCCTCAAGAGACCACGAGAGTTTTAACAGTCCTCCATTGTGGACACTAAAAAAACTATTTGCTAATGAAGTTTTTCAATCAACTAGAAAAGTATTTAAATTTCTCATTTGCTACCATGCTTGACAATTCTTTCAAGACTTACCTTAAATCACGTTTTAGATTGGTCCTGCCTTTAGTCTATAATCGTGAATATGTTGTTCCTGTGGGTATTCTCATTTATATGCATTATATACATACACACACAATATATATATGCCATATGTACTGTATATGCATTCATACACAATATATACATTACATACACGTATATATCCAACCAGGTTTGGAAGTGGAAGTGTAGAACGGTTCTTGGTGGAGCTCAAATGCAGTCTGAGTCCCGGCAGGAGGGTTGCACATGCCGAAGGGCCTTTTATCTTTCCCTCTTACTCTCACTCACTCTTTAATATTTCATTCATTAAACAATCATTTTAAAAGCACAACAGAATCATATGTTAAGTCACTGTGCTTTAGACACAGGAAGGAGATACCAGGAAAATGCATGCAGCTGGAGTTTCTAGCACAGCTCATACTAACATTGAGATTCATACATGTTTGCATTCGAAGTTGTAGAATATGTGTTTTGCTATCCTTTTTCAGGAGTTTTTGAACTGGCCTCAGAAAATACCACAATACTGCTCAATGTCACATTAGGAATTTGTCTTAAAAAAAAAAGAGACAGGCAACTTACTCTGTCACCATAGTAATAGAATTGATGATTTAATTTAAAATAGAATATGCAATAATAAATCTTGAAAAAAGAAGTGGTTTGAGCTCCCACCAGGCAGATCGGGATTCCAATCCCGGCCCTGCCCCGACCGCTGTGTGAGACTTCAGGCAGATTAATAGGAAAATAACGGATCTATTCTCGTATGGTTGTTAGAGGATTAAATAAATAGACATATAAAGTCCTCAAAATAGTGCCTGGCACTTAGGAAGCACGAGGTAAGTGTTACTGATCTCGTGCTGGTGCGTGACCAGTGCAGAGACGGAGGCAGCTGAGGCCCGGAGAGGTAAACAACCGCCTGCAGCCGCGGTGTCCCAGTGAACAGATGAGACCCAGCCAGACACTGCTAATCCTCTCGGTTCATCCTTTCAAATCACAGATTACAGAGAGCCCCGATAAAAACTGCCTTGTGAGCTAGGCTGTGGGGCCCCAGGCCAGGACCCCCCTTCCAGGCTTGCCAGGAATAAAACACCTTCAGCTAAAGCCTCTCCCGGCCTTCTCGGCACTGGGAATGGCAGGATGACAGAAACCAGCCCCCCGAGGCCTCGAGGTCCTCAGTTAATCGTAACCTCTCTAGCTTCGCTTGTTTCGCCCTTTTTCCCACACCTGGCAATGACGCTGGATCAGCAATAACTATCTTGGTTTTCCTCTACGCTCAGATGCTGGGATTGAGGGATGAGGAATTTCAGAAACAAGTCACATTTTGATAAATTTCTTAGACCAATATAGGACTGCCAAACTTACTAATGTTGCCAAATAAGATATTAGAAAAAACATAAGCTGCCTCCATCTCCCGTCACCGTCGTTCCGTAACAGAAAGGACATTTCAGCATCAGACGTGACCTCCGAACACAGCCCTTGGACCACGATCCTCGTACATGTTGTCTAGTCCACTGGGTTTTGAATTTCTCAGGGATCGTGTCTTATCCATGTTCAAATGCGCGGCTCCCAGGTGAGCGTCCCTGCGTAGAGGTGGTGCTCAGTCAGTGCTCCGTGAAATGCGCGAACTGGCAAAACGGGCCGTTGTTCACTGCGGTACTGGAGGGAGAAGCTACCCTCATCTCCTTAAACCGCCACACCTGCTCGCCTTTCCCGTGCGGGTCCTCAGTATCCCACGCGTTTCTCTTTTCCTCCCATCCGAATCGCTCTCGCAGAAGATCTGGTTACATCTCGGTGTGACTGTAAGTCGCTCTGGTACTTGCTGCACAGGATCACGTTCTGAGCCTTAGTGCTTATGACCAAGGGAATAATTCCAGTGATCCCGAGACCTTTCGAGGTCATTTCTTCTGTGGCAGAAGTCACGGGAGTGATTGGAGGAAGAAGAGCTTCTCAGCGGCACTGAGATTCCGTGGGGGCCTCAGGAGGCTGAGCTGCCGGTTAAGAATCTAGGGAGAGGCTGGCAGCTCCTCACGGTGTTCCACGCCTAGGTGGTCACCGGAGGAATTCAGAGCACACGTTCCCATGAGAACGTGGAGGCCAGTGTTCATAGCACCATTATTCACAATAGCCAAGCAATGAAAACAGCCCGCTTGTCCATCAGATGATAAACGGATAAACCAAATGTGACACATCCACACAGTGGAATACTATTCAGCCACGAAAAGGAATGAAGTGCTAACACATGCTGCAACGTGGATGAACCCTGAAAACATGCTACATGAGAGAAGCCAGACACAAAAGGCCACATGTCATACGATTCCATTTATAGGCAACGTCCAGAATAGGTAACTCCATGGAGACAGAAGTAGATTAGTGGTTGCCAGGGGCTTGGGAGGGGGGAAATTGAGAGTGACTGCTAATGGGTAGAGTTTCTCTGTAGGATAATGGGTACGTTCTGGAATTGGAGCGTGGTGATAGTTGCCCAACCTTGTGAATATTCTGCACACTGATTTGTACACTTCGAAAGGGGGAGTTTTACGCTATGTGAAATTATATGTCATGTGAATTATGTCTCTATTTTAAAAAGAAAGATGGCGGGGGAGGGGAGATTCCAGGGCAAGAGAGACGGTGGGGGCACCCGGCCAGGCCTGGCGTGGCGCGGTCTGGGCGAGGACCCGCGTGAAGGCAGAGGCGCTGCCTCGTCTTTCAGGCCTCCTCACTGAGCCAGGGGTCCTCTTCCCAACAACAGGGCGGGGTCTGAATGTGTGTTTACGAGGCCCGCGCCGTCATACTCGCCCCACCAACAATACATGCCCCTGCGCCACACTCTCCAAGCCTGCACGTCGTGTGTGCTGGAACCTCCGAAATTGTAAAGCGGTGTGGTATACAAACATCAAAGGCTGTGAGTTTTCTAAACCTGTGGAGTCTTACTGTTCTTTCTGCAAAAACTTAACGTCTTTGAGCCTCAGTTTCTGTCGTAGGAATTAGATGATACGTGTGGAAGTTTTTTGAGTTGTGCGGTGTTGTGCAAAGGTCAGAAGGGGGTGTGTTAGACTGTTTGTCTCTTGTCAGTGGATGCTGTCGTGGACACGGGTACTGGTCCTTACCTCATGAGGGCTGGGCGGCTGTGGAGGATAGGGGTCCGACTAAAGTTACTGGATGTTTTCTAAATAAATTTTTAGAGGCTATAAAGACCTGTGTTACGCCGTTTGGCATGTAAGGAACAGAAACTTGGTAAGGCTACTTGCAGAAAAGTGGGGTTTATTCTGAGGATACCTGGGAGCCAGTGTTGAGTCAGAGGCACTTTGGGGAATGGCTCCTCTGTCCTTGTCTCTGGACATCTCAACTTCACTGTCCCCATCTACTCCACTCTTCCCTTGTCCACCCCCTAATCTGCAGCCCGATTCCAGAGGGAGCCGGGGAAAGGGGCGTTGCTAAGGCCAGGCCACCTCGTTTCTAGCCTTGTGCCTTCCCACTGGCACGGTGGCCAGTCACGGGCCCAAGCAAGGGCTGTGTCAAGGCAGGGCCAGCCAGACTGCAGCGTCCAGCCCCAGGGAGTGTGGGAATAATCATCACCCTGGGCTTTAAATAATATACTTTCAGTAAAAATGAGCGTCGTTGAAGCATCAAACAAGCTGTGAAAATTATCAGAGATTATATTTCATACAGAATTTCCGAGTTCCTACTGTGAAAATTAAAAAACAATCTCTACTGAATTATCCCCCAGGATGCATTTCCTCTGAGTCGTAATAATAAGTAATTATGTATCCATGGAGACAGCTATTTTGGGAGAAAAAAAATCAGAGAGAATTGGATCTTTAGAATAGCTTTATAAAATCAGACCTTGCTTAATGTAATTCAAAACCCCAGCTCAGAGAGTCTAGGTTCTTACTCTTTGTACCCATACATGATAAGCTCCTTTAGTACACCCATTTGAATAATTGGTTTTCTCAAGGAGAGAAAAGAACAGTGAGAAAGGTCAAGTGACTTTCTGCTGCAATCTCAGACCTAGTAACCACAGTTACCCCTGGTGCTGGCTCGGATCCAAGTCCTGGGATACCCAGCTTTCAGGACAGTCTGGAAATTATGAGCACAAAGTTTCAGCTTCAAAGTTGGTATTTTTACAGGTCACTTTAAAATAAAAAAGTATAATTTAAAATATGCCTATTACCATATTCTGTTGAATTCATTAAGTATGTAACAACCACCTAGATGCACATACATGTTCTTCTTAACTCTCATTTTGACCTTTATGTCTAGCCAAATTTATTTTTAGGTGTATTTTCTAGATCTGTAAAATTAAAAGTATTCTTGTTTGGGGGCAATACAATATTTTTTTTTTAGTGAAGAATCAGTGTAGCAGCAGGGACTGAGCAGGTGGACCACACGTCTGCTCGTCGCTCCCCCAATCACCCACTTCCTTTACCTTCCTTTGGAAACCCCTGTCCAGAGACACCCAGAAGAAATTTTTGGAGCAGACTTAACCACAAATTTCTCTGTGAAAAGTGTTTTAAAATATCTCAGAAAAACTACTCCCTTGAGTGGAGAATCCCAGTGGATTCCCGTTCGTTGTCTGATTTAATCCTCAGACTTGGCATAAAAGAAAAGACATCCAGGACGAGAGGGGCCAGGCCTGGCTTCTCCCAGCACGGCCGTCAGACTGATGGTGTTTGCCATGCCCCGTGTATATCTCTAGGTTCACGTTGAAGGCTGTGCAAATCGGGACCTTCAAACTATATATAATAAAATAAAATGTGTTTGATGCCTTAGAGCTGTATATTTCAATATTTCTTAGAAATGGAACGCTTTGTCATTCAGAGCTGTGCGTGGAACGCCAGCAATGCAGAGGCGAAGTGCACTGCTCAGGCTGAAGGGCAGTGAGGAGCCGCCTCTCCATTGTGGCTCCGTCGTGGTGCTCCGTGGGCTCCAAGGGACTCCAGGCTCCACAGGGGGCGGTTTAAAAACTTGGACCAGTTTTGGCTGGGCGCGGCGGCTCACGCCTGTAATCCTAGCTCTCTGGGAGGCCGAGGCAGGCGGATTGTTTGAGCTCAGGAGTTCGAAACCAGCCTGAGCAAGAGCGAGACCCCGTCTCTACTAAAAAAATTAGAAAGAAATTAATTGAACAACTAAAAATATATAGAAAAAATTAGCCGGACATGGTGGCACATGCCTGTAGTCCCAGCTACTCGGGAAGCTAAGGCAGGAGGATCGCTTGAGCCCAGGAGTTTGAGGTTGCTGTGAGCTAGGCTGACGCCATGGCACTCACTCTAGCCTGGGCAACACAGTGAGACTCTGTCTCAAAAAAAAAAAAAAAAAAAAACTTGGACCAGTTTTCAAAATTCGTGGCAGCATAACCAAATACAAACGTCAAACCAAAGTGTTATTTTATTAAAATAAGTGTGTCAAACCAAAGTGGTATTTATTTGAAGAAAATTTATTGTAGATATTTATACTTACAACATTTACTTATCATAAGTAAACCAGAATATCTCTATGGCTATTTTGATAAAAAACAAAGTTGAAATTCAGTGGTCGAGGATGACAGTCGAGTCTTTCGCTAGCTTAACATCCAGCTTATTCCGGGCGAGAAGGGGAGCTTGGAAATGCCCTGGCACGTTTAGATGGATAGTTGCAAATGGTAGCAAAAATGGTGTCTTTTTTTAAGTTTGCCTTGTAATCTCAAGAAACATTTTAAGTTAAATTATGCAGAAATATGAAAAGGAGAATTGTAAAAAATGTTCTTATAAGGTGAACTCCTAACAGTCTCTCACAACTCTTGACGCTCCTTAACATAAAGGCGAAGTCCGATAAACGTGATATTTGTAGCGTTGAAGGGGTTAGCTTTCCCCCGTGAGGCCATGACCGTTGCTCTGCAAGGAGGGCTTGGGCCCCACGGGTGAGCCCCAGCCCCAGTGGCCTTAGGTGAAGCAGGAAGAGCCTGTTAGGGACTCACTCAGCTGGGGCTGCATCTTGTAAAAAAGTGACCAGTACCTTCCTTCCAAACAATAATACATTTGCAAGAAGCTGAAAATATGTGCATAATATATTGATAGAAGTTTGAGTTACACAGGTAGATGCTTTTGTCAAAATTCAGCGTATGTACATGTAAGACTTATGTTTCACTGGACGTAAATTTTACATTGAAAGAGAAAACGAAAAGAAATACTGATTCCTAGATAATGATCTATGAGCTCAAGTATTTAGGAGGATGCGTACTACTGTTTTCACTTTCTTTGAAATGCATCAAAAATAAGATGGATTGATGGCTGGACAGGTGGCTGGATCAGTGATTTTTTAAAAGTACGGTAAAGTAGTAATGCCAGAATCTAGGTAGTGGGTCTTCAAGGATTCACTATAAAATTATTTCAAATTTGTTTTAGGTTGAAATTGTTCATAATAAAATGTAAGAGGAAGAAAGAAAAATATACATATGTATAGATGTGATCAGAAGGCTACAGAAAAATAAAGTACATAGTAGCACAGGTTAATAAATTGGTAGAGCCTCACAAATTACAGTGGGGCACATAAGACATTTGAGTTGGTGAGTTTTTATTACAGTTCTTTTAAGTGTTAGCTGAATTCTTTGAAACATTTCCAAGGAACCCATGGAACTCGCAGAAAAAACCGCTAAGTGCTGTTCTACTAACTAATAACGAAGTGTACAGTGTCAGAATTACGTAAGAGGCGTGTCCTGTATTTCTTAGCTTCAAAGTGTAGCTGCGAGATAGCTGGTGGTGTTGAAGCTGGCCGTGTGGGGGCGCTGCTCCACGCGCATGATCCGAGTTAACGTAGTAATTAATCGTCACTCACCCCAGTGAGTCCATTGTCCCCATTTAGCCGAGGAGAAAATAAAGGCACATAAGATTACACAAGACTGCACGATACCAGACTATTTCTTGATTTATCCAGCATTTCAAATTTTAAACCTAAAAGATCATGAGAGACCATTTTAGGCTAAAAGTTCAGCAAGCATTCTGTGAGCGTCAGATGCGCACAGGCACTGCCAGGTGCTGCGATAAATGACAAAGACGAATGAGGCTGATGCATCTGAAGAAATGGGTTGTCGCAGGGGCACCTGCTTTCTCGGATTCTGAAGTGACTTTCATCAAGATTCAGTTTCCATCAAATTCATATATTGAACCTAGTTTTCAAAAGAAAGCCAGGATAGCTGTGTTTGGTTTTTTTATAGAGGTCCTCATGGTTCAAGAAAGTGAAAAGATAGTTCAGAGAAGGCACAAAATATTTGTAACTCATATATCTCATAAAGAGCTTGTATCCAGAATACATAAAGAACTCTTACGACTCAATAATAAAAAGATAAATAAACTAATTTTTAAATCAGCAAAGTATCCAAATAGACGTTTCCGCAGTAAGATATATAAATGGCCAGTAAGCTCATGAAAAGATGCTCAACATCTTTAGCCATTAGGAAAATGCAAAGGAAACCACACTGACATTCTGCTTCATCTCGCTGGTATCACTGTACTCAAAATGTCCGATAAAAACACGTGTTGGTGGGATGTGGAGAAATTGGCACCCTCACGCACTGCTGGTAGAAATGTAAAATGGTGCAGCCACTTTGGAAAACAGTCCAGCAGTTCCACAGAAAGTTAAACGTAGAGTTACCATATGACCCAGGAATGTCTCTCCTAGGTATATATCCCCAGGAATTAAAAACATACATCCGCACAAAAAAGTTGAGACAAAAATGTTCATAACAGCATTATTCATAATAACCAAAAATGGAAACAGCCCAATTGCCCATCGACTGATGAATGGATAAACAAAATGTCGTACATCCACATAATGGAATATTATTTAGCTATAAAAAGGAATGAAGCATTTTACATGCTACAACATAGATGAACCTTGAAAACATTATGCTAAGTCAAAGAAGCAAGTCAGAGGACCATGTATTGTATGATTCCATTTATGCGAAATGTCCAGAATAGGTGTATCCATAGAGAGAAAGCAGGGTTGCATAGGGCTGACGGGAATAGGGGGTCGGGGATGAGGGGGTAACTTTAATGGGTACAGGATTTCTTTTCGGAGTGATGAGAATGTTCTAAAGTGATCGTGGAGATGGTTGCACCACTTTGAATACATGAAAAAAGCCACTGGATTTTGCACCCTAAATTGAAACCCCCTGTTGCAGCTAGGTTAGATTTTAACTTGGACACTTCAGTAAAATTAATTTGGAAACAGCTGATACTCTAAGTCTGCCTAATTTCAGGGCCCTTCTATTTAATACCAAGGAGGGAAAAAACAAAAGGGAGATTCCATTCAAAAGTGGCGAACATGGGATGCCTCGTTTCTCATTCTATGTGATATTAATAAAAACGTAGCATTATGCATTGTTTCTGTGAAGAAGGAATGAAAGGTTCCTCATCCAGCTGCCTGAGGCAGGCAGTGACTGCCAGGGAAGACGCTGCTTTGCCGTGACTTCCTTCCAAGATACGTACGGTGACTAAATACGTCTCCTAAGACAGACGAGACTTAACAGATCCTTTTGCCAAAAAAGGAAATTTTTTATTAACCTCAGTTTAACATGTTTAATGACACCTTGGATCTCTTTTAAAATAAGAAACTCGGTGTGAGGTGAACACAGGTTTGAGGGTCAGTTTCTCATTCCAGTTCTTCTTTTGAAAACTGATCTGAGCAAATCCGTCTCCTCAGTCTCGGGGCTCCCCTCTCAGACGCACTCTTTGTCTGAGGTCCTCAGGACTCCTCTCCCTGCCCCTAGGCACCTGCTCCTGCTAGTTAGCATCTTCCTTGCAGGCATCTGGGAGGGCCTGGAGGACCCGCTGGGAGATGCAGCCGTGACAGATCCCAGCGCAGGCTGCCGCACAGGAGAGGAAACACCAGGATGCTCCTGTCCGCAAGAACCACATCCAGTGCGCTTTGCCTGTTTTTCCTTATTTTCGTTCACGTAAGTGACATTGAGGAATTTGCAAAGTTTCACACTTCAGTATAAGTTGAAATTCAGTTAGCTTTCAAGTCTTTTAACTTATAAACTTCAATAAAAATACACCTTCTTCAAATATACTAAGATTTACTATTAAGTACTGTTTTCCAGATGTTAGTTTTGGCTACAATTTCTTATCTTTAGGACATGGTTAACCGTGGTTATTTAAAGACAGTCTTACGGTTCCCGGGAAGGAACTGTCTGCTAGAATGCCTCACGTACCCGACGTATGGCGAGAGCTCAGTCAGTATCTCTGTGCCCAACTGAGGAGACCCTTCTGGGAGGACACACTCGGGGGAAATAAAAATCCCTGCTCTGTGGAATATTACGCGTGCGTCAGGTTTGCGGATTACTCATCTCCATACTGTTCATCCTCCAGCCTGGAACTCAGTAAATATGTGTGGAATACAGGCATGTACCAGAACATTCTCACCTGACTCCATCAGAGCAACAGAAGAAAGCATATCCAGTGTATTTTCGTTCAGAAAGCTCATATCTAATGACTTAGTTCAAAATCATTTGAAATGTAGCACTTTTTTTAAAAATGTCTGTCTCTGGCCTGGTTTAGACCACAAGTGTTAGCTGGTTCAGAAGAAACCGAGCGCTGTAGTGACACACTGTGGAAGGAGGGAAGGTGGTAAGAAACATTCTGCTTTGTTGCAGGATGTTTTACATTCTAAAGAGGTGTTAAAAATAGATTATTGCTAGTGGGACTCACTGAGTTAAGTTATATTTGATTTTTAAGACCATTATCTTCGTAACTAAAGATATTAGCTTAAACTAACAAAATCTTTATGTTTTGGCCCAAAAGCTTAATTGCAGCCCTTCCTTGACCCAAGAAATGGCCAAGATTAGCCTTCCATGAGCACTGATGGCCAGTGGCCCCTTCCTTTACATGCAGTGTGGGTTAGGCTAGAATTGAACGGATTTTTAACGGTTCTCAGAATATGTGGTTGCGGGAACCGGCAATCTCCATCCCGTGGCCATGGCTGCTGCTGTAAGTCACTTGCCTGCCTTCAGCGGAGTCCACCTGAGACATGATGCTGAGCGAAAGCCGGGTCTCAAGGAGGTCGGATACAGCACCGATTGAGGGCAGGAGTGAGTCAGCTGCACACACACGTTCCGAAACAACAGTGAAAAGACAGAAGCTATTTCCCCACACCGTCTGCCAACACTCAGTCCACACTAGCCCTGGGAGGAGCTCCCAGCTTCTCACGGTCGGTTTCTGTCACTAACAGAAGGTGCTCTGGGAGGAGAACAAGAGAAGGTTTAATATGCAACAACATTGACTGGCTAGTTTGCACGTTAGCTATTTTAAACTTAAGGGTTGTGAGTTTAATGTTCATTTTTTATTAAAAAATAAAAGTTACCTGAATGATCGGCTTCCAGCCGTACCACGTAGGGCCAGCATGGATCCTGTCCTTCCAGCTTTGGGTCTGCAGTCCCCAAATTGCTTCCACGCAGAGCCTTATTGGCAGTATGAGCTGTATATTTCCCATTCGCAGCCAGACAGCTATTAGGCATTGCCACTTGCTTCTGTGCAGGGGAATAAGCTGTGCTTAAAAAAACAGCATAACAAAGATTGCTAGTGAAGAATGGGAACAGAGATCGGAAAGAGAAGGAATGTATCATGCGCTTTACCAGCCTCACAGTCTTTCAGGTCTTTGGTTTCCTGCCATATTTCTTCAGTTTGTACCTATATTTTTGTCTCTCTTTGGGTTGGGAACCCTCATTCTCTAACTACAGGAATCATTTAGAGATGGGCACAGGTTGCCTTCTCTGTTGCACTGTGTCCACTCTACATGGTCCTTGTGAGATTTGCAAACACCCATTACGAGTTGCTGGGGAAAATCTATTTAAATAAAACATTTTTTTTCCCTTAGTAAATTTTACAATGAATCTATACAGATTGCTCCAGGAATTTCTTAAAAGGTTGCAGTGAGCTATGGTAACGCCATTGCACTCTAGCCTGTGTGACAGAGTGAAACTCCGTCTCAAAAAAGAAAACAAGAAAAGAAAAAAGAAAGAAAAGAAAATTACTACCATTGATTTTTTTTTTTCCTAATGAATCTGAAGCCCACCTTCTGTGAACTCCCAGGACAAGGTGGCCACTGCTTTACTCAGTGCCAAAAGAAATCCTGTACTGTCTTTAGAGGGACTTGAGTATTTACATTTCATTTTCAGCTTGTCATGAAATTGGTAAGAAGTTGTTCAGCGTAGAGAAGGAGATCTCTTCCATTGGTACAATAGCAGATGCCAAATTAGACTATCAGAACACGTGGAACTTAGGTTTCTCATCACCACACTAGCTCACCAGCATCACCGTGAGGAATAACAAACCATGCATCTGAACTGCACCCGGAGCACTACCTGCACCAATGCAGAATGCTATTTATGCGCCACTTTGCTATTTTCTTCTAAATCTTCCTTGTTTTCATTTGTAAACCTTAACATCATGTTATCATAATTTGAGGGACAGCGACTTTGCAATATTCCAAGTTTTAAGGAGTCTCAGAGTTTCTAATTGTAGCATTGTTCCTATATAAGGTGATAGAGAAAAAATTATATACATATGTATGTATAATGTACATAATAATATGCAATACATTATTATATATAATATATAGATACATATGTATTCCTAAAAATGGTCACCAAGTGAGTACGTAACCAGTGCCACTTCCTTCAGCTGTATTCACACGTTCATACGTTCAACAAAAATGTACTGGGCATCTGTTGTGTTCCAGAGGTCGAATAGTACCAGGTACAGGCAGTGAACTAAAATGTCACCATGCCAGATGTACTAGGAAAGACTGCTTCTGAGTTAATAAACACAAATATATGCATAAATAAAAATTGTGGTAAGTGAAGAAGAGCTCTGAAAGAGAATTTGAGGTATAACATTTCAAAACCACTAGAAACACACCTATGAGAATCCAGGAATATTCTAACACATAATGAAGTTATTTTTCATATCTTTTATTTCCTGTCTTTAGATTTAGCAAATGATTGTTTTCCAATAAAATCAAACCCCACACGTCCTGCTGAAATATCTCAAGTTTAACCACTTGTATAGGCCAAATGTGCCAAATTACAGCATATTTTTCTTCCTCATTTCATGATAAAAATAATTAATTGGGCCAGGCATGGTGGCTCAAGCCTGTATTCCCAGCAATTTGGGAGGACAAGGTGGGAGTTCAATACCAGCCTAAGCAACATAGCAAGACTATGTCTCCACAAAAAATTTAAAAATTAGGTGCAGTGGCGCGTGCCTGTAGTCCACCATACAGGAGGCTGAGGCAGGAGGATCACTTGAGTCCATGAGTTCAGAGTTATAGTGAGCTATGACCATGCCACTGCACTCCAGCGACAGAGTTAATAATAATAATTAATTGGTTTGAATCACAGCTTTCTAGAAACGTCTGCACTGTAATCAAAATTTTTTTTGTTTTCACTAAGAAAAAATTATATACTTGGCTATGAGTGCTGTAAGGTCACAGTGTTATTGCAGAAGTTGCAACTATTCCAAGTAACCACTGTTCAGTGATTATAAACTGAATATTCTATTTTCACACCTGTATTGGGTCCAGAAGGTTCTCAGATACAATCAGAATTGTCATAGGACCAAAGTGTCCTTTGAAAATAATTCCAAAATAATTACTCTTTTGCTAGATACACAAAAACGAAAGCATACCAATCTGAAACAGACCTGAAGCTTGTCACCCTCGATGGAACATAAAGAATGGAAACTCAGAGCTGGGCCGGAGGCAGATCTAGATGCAGAGGTGGTCGAGGAACAGTTCCTCAGAGTCCGACTTGAACAATGCGGTGGATGGAGGTACTGTTAGTGGGGGTGAGCAGATTTGAGTTCAGTCACTTTGAGGAGTTGCCAAAGGGTCTGGCTCCACAAATGACCCAGTGCCAAGGAGACTGCTGGGTACGTGAGTCTGGACTCCGGCAACAGGAAGAGAAAGTTGTTAGCCATTGAGCAGGAATGGCTGGGGGTGCTGACCCGAGGAGAGGGCAGGTTAGGGAAGGGAGAGCCGCCAGGGGTGAGGGTGGCCTTCTCTTCCGCATTCCTCCTGGAACTTAGCCCGTGCACTCTCCAAACTTTGTCCAGCCCAGCGAGGAGACTGTCATCCAGTGAGCATAGTTTCGGGTGAGCTTCTTTGAAAGTTTAGAAAGCTTATAGTAACCTTGTAGTCAGTGTAGCCCCTCAATCTTCTCAGAAGAACAGCTGCTAAATCAACTTCTTTAGGCTGAAGGATGATCATTCTTTTATTCTTGTTAACTTTTCCTGATCGGATTCTCCATTCTTTGTTACGGGTCCCAGTATATCCATGGAATCTGATTTCTGACACCAGATACGTGGTCTCAGGCAAGTTAGTTAGCTCTCTGCGCTTCAGTTCCCTTACTTGTGAGCTAGAGACACTTAACTGTATCTGCTCCCAGGATTCGGAAGGCTGTGAGATGAGTTAACGCATATACCTGGCACAATACCTGGCACTAAGTACTTAATAAATGTTAGTTGTCTTTATCACCATCGTCTTTCAGAGATTCTCAAGATTATGTTGCAAACCATCTCACCTAATTAGCATTTGCCATTAAGGAAATTGTGGAGCATGACATGCGACGTGAACAAGGAACTGGTTTGGGAACCGCACCCAAAGCCGGGACTCAAAAAGGGGAGAGCAGGGATGGGGGATGAGCAGAGAAGGGAGGGGCTCGGGCCCTCTACCCCCACTTCAAACAGATTTCTTCCCTTTTATTGGTTTTATATATTCCATCTCTAGAAAAGTTTCATTCGGAAGGAGGCTTCTACTGGTTTTTTTGGGGGTAGGAATCTTGGCTACGCCGCTAACTAGGGTAACATCCTAGCACCATCTCAATTACAGTCAAATTCAGCAAAACCTCATTGGATGCAGTCAGTGCCTGCTATGTGTAGAGCTCCCGCTGAGGTCTTTGGAGGGGAAAGGAATAAGAATGTTCTCTGCTTCCAAGTAGTTCATGTTAGAAATTGCACATGAGACCCGGTGCCAAGTAGTGTGCCCTGTGCAGTGGCAACACAGAGGAGGGGCTCCTGGGAAGGCTTCTAAAGGATGGGCAGGGTCTCGATAGGCAGAGATGCAGGGACAGCAAATCCAGGCAAAAGAACAGTGTACACAAAGGGTCTCCACACTGGCCAAATAATACCCGCCTCCATGCTTCAGTCTGGTTTGATTGGCAGAGGGGAGCCGAAGAGAAGGAGCCAGAGTGCCGCAGGGGAGTGCAGCCTCCACGCCCAGGGTTGGGAGCAAGAGAGTGATGGCATCAGAGCTGTGTCTTCCGAAGATCATGTGGCCCCGGCACCCGGTAGCTTGTGGCAGGAGACTGGGCGAAAAGCTATCACAGGGAGCCCAGAGGTGGCGGGACACCGGGATGAAGTGACGTCTAAACAGAATTAGCTCTCGGGGTTCATTTTCAGCCTCGCTCATTAGGGCAGATCGGATCTTCTATTATGTTACTGCTGTGTCGGAGGAATCTCTCTGAAGAAGAAAGGGACAGCACACACTGCTGCTGCTTGAAAGCCTGCATTTTTAAAGGGTGTAATACACAGTGACAGTTTTGATGTGTGTCAGGGGGTGTGAGTCACGTACCTCACCATGCTCTGCCTGCGTAATTTAAAATGACAGTTGAGCCTGTCAAACTTAAAGTGAGTGGAGTTCTTTTGATATTTATAAAACATCAAAAAGATAGAATGGTGTCAGCAAAAGTTGGGTCTTTTTATTACTAAGCCACAGAATGATTTTCAGATGATGGTTGCTGAGCTTCCGGCCGCGGTGTAAATTTGGTGGTGCCACCGTTTTGAAGGCGTTTTCACCCATTGCAATGAAAGGCTGTCACAGAACTCCAGCAATGACTGAGTGGCAGGCAGGGCGCTGGCAGCTGCCGTTCGTTCTGTGTGTTAAGGTGATAGCCACCCCTGATTTCCGGTTCCCCTGAGAAAGTGGAGGTTACTCGCGCGGACCGCTTTAGTCCGCAGACCTGGCGAGGGCTGGCGGGTTAGCCCTCTGGCCACCGCCCGCGTCAGGCCCGCCAAGCTCTGGACGTGTCGGATTGATTCCTACGAAAGTGCGTGTGGACACTGATTTTTGTGAATTTACTAATGCGTGAAGTACTTTTAAAACTGAGTGCAACGCAGGGCAGAACGCGAACGCCCGGGTCACTCCGGGGCCGGGGGACCCCCGTCCCGGTGGGCGGGCCACGGCGCCGTCCGGCCCGCAGGCCCCGCCCTTGCCCTTCCTCCGCGCCCTCTGGCCTGCAGGCCCCGCCCCGGCGCCGAGCTCTGACGTCACCGCCTGCGCCGCGCGCACTAGGAACAGGAAGTGGGACCAAAACAAAGGAGCGGCGGCTGGGAGCGGACCTACCTCTCGTTTCTCTTCCGCGTACGTTTGGACCCTGGCCGCCCACCCCAAGGAGCCATCCGACTATGTCCAACATGGAGAAACACCTGTTCAACCTAAAGTTCGCGGCCAAAGAACTGGGCAGGAGTGCCAAAAAATGCGATAAGGAAGAAAAGGCTGAAAAGGCCAAAATTAAAAAGGCCATCCAGAAGGGCAACATGGAAGTTGCGAGAATACACGCCGAAAATGCCATCCGCCAGAAGAACCAGGCAGTGAATTTCTTGAGAATGAGTGCGCGGGTCGATGCAGTGGCCGCCAGAGTCCAGACGGCGGTGACGATGGGCAAGGTGACCAAGTCGATGGCTGGTGTGGTTAAGTCGATGGATGCGACACTGAAGACCATGAATCTGGAGAAGATTTCTGCCTTGATGGACAAATTCGAGCACCAGTTTGAGACGCTGGATGTCCAGACGCAGCAAATGGAAGACACGATGAGCAGCACGACGACGCTGACCACTCCCCAGAACCAAGTGGATATGCTGCTCCAGGAAATGGCAGACGAGGCGGGCCTCGACCTCAACATGGAGCTGCCGCAGGGACAGACCGGCTCCGTGGGCACGAGCGTGGCTTCGGCCGAACAGGATGAGCTGTCCCAGAGACTGGCCCGCCTTCGGGATCAAGTGTGATGGCAGAACCTACTTGGAGGTTTCCCAGCCGTATCCACCTTTTGAAATGCTCTCTGTGTATTAGAGAGCTGCTATACCCTCTAGAAACTCTGAACATGCTACAGCGCTGAAATGCCCTTTTACCTTTGGGTGTATAGCCCTCTCCAGATACATTAAGAAATCCCAATCTTTCTCCACTCTTAATTGGATTTCAAAGTTCTGTATAGCTTGTGATGATGTGTATTTTTATAGCTGCCTTTTAACAACTAGTTAATTTGCTGTAATGAATCTTTCTCAAAAATTTGATCAAAACTCTAGTTTCCATGTGTTCAGTTTTCTGCCCAAAATTATCAAATTGAAGGTGGTGGGTTTTTTTAGTTTAGTGTGATTGATAATATTTAGAATGACAGGTGGTGCATAAAAGGGGAATAATTACTTAGTTTGGTTCCAGGACTGTAAACACCTCGTTCAGCATACTTAGTGGATAGTGCTATTTCTTTATATCCTTTGGGGGTTTTTTGGTTTTTGCCATCCAACTCAGAATTCATTTGACTGTTGTCGTAACTTATACTAAAATTGTTTTAGGACATTTTTGCACAGTACTGTCTTTCTGCTGTCCTTCTATAAATTTTTCATGTTCTAATTGTCTTTGTGTAATTGGAAAAAAAAATGCCACTGACTTCATTTATTATCAGAAAAAATTAAATTTGCCCATTTATATTTTCCACGTACTAAAATGAGTTTTTGAAAAGACGTAAGAATGACAATGTCTTTCAGACGAACTTCTCTAACATATTTCTAGTTATTTTCGTATTTCAACACTTTAATTAGACTTCTTATAAAGTCTGTTAATTAGCACGGCAGTCATGTTACTCTAACATTGCCAAAGAACTGTTGATTAGTTTGGGAAAACTCTTGGGACTATGTGTTGGTTTGTTTTGATTTTTAACAACCAAAACTAGAAATAAAATTAGAACTGCATTTTAAGTTCTAATTATTTGCATTTATTAATTTGTCTAAAAGCAATATCTCTTTAAAAACCTTGAAAATATAATTTGGAATGTTTTACTTAGCCGTGCAAATAACTTAAATATACATCCAGCTAGCTGGAAATCTGGGAAGAAGGAAAAAGGTAGGGTTGGAAGGAAAGAGACAGGCTTGACTTTATAGAGAGTAGCCCGGCTAGCTGTACCCTGACCATCTTCCCAGGAATGGCAGTGTGTGTTCCCTGGCTGAAAAGTAAAGCATGTAGCCACCACTTTCTCATACCCTCAAAATACGGAAAACAGCAGCTTGCTTTTGCATTGGCAAGCATTTTATAAGTTAAATAAGTTTTTTTTAATTCCCTCTTTCCTTCACTGGAAGATTTCTCCATAAAAGAATTCCAGTGTTTCAGAAATAACTACAGGGACTCTTCTAAGTTCTTAGAAAGATTCATAGCCAAATATTTGCCATTGTACTGTTTTCCAGTGTGAATGAGTGTTTAAGAAAAAAAAAATAACAGGTGTATGCAGATGAGGACTAACCCTCATATTTAAGGGTTTTGTTTTTTTTAATATTCAGATGTTCAGAAGTCTGCTTGAAGGGACACTTATTGGTTGTCTGCCCAGCATCTTCTCTCAAGAACACCCTTCTAGAAGGCCGTGTCTTCTCTCATCCGCATGGTTGCACAGAGGCAGCCATGTGTGAGTATAGCATGAGTCTAACCCCTCTTTAGACTCGAAAAAATAATTACAACTTAAAAAATAGCTTAATGTTGAATCCTTTGGTAAATTGAGGACCCTTTTATAGTGCAAATATCCCCAACAAAATTAATATATTTTGTGAAATTAAACAATGCTCATATATGCTTGAACTTTCTTAAAATACGTTCATTTCATACTATATGAATGTACACTTTTGTGAGTTATAAATATTATTTTCAAAAACACTAAAGGCCCATGAATTATTTCCTCACTTTTGCACTTGAAATGCTGAAATGTAAATCACGGAAATTTGTCAAATAAATCATTTTAAACTGCATGTTTTTGCATGAGTATGCATCCTACTCTGAAAGATTTTTTTCAAAAATCCTTGGCAAGCATTTTATAAGTTAAATAAGTTTTTTTTAATTCTCCCTTTCCTTCACTGGAAGATTTCTCCATAAAAGAATTCCAGTGTTTCAGAAATAACTACAGGGACTCTTCTAAGTTCTTAGAAAGATTTATAGCCAGGCCAGGTGCAGTGGCTCACACCTGTAATCCTAGCTCTCTGGGAGGCCGAGGCAGGCGGATTGTTTGAGCTCAGGAGTTCGAGACCAGCCTGAGCAAGAGTGAGAGAGACCCCGTCTCTACTAAAAAAATAGAAAGGAATTATCTGGACAACTAAAAACTATACAGAAAAAATTAGCCAGGCATGGTGGCGCATGCCTGTAGTCCCAGCTACTTGGGAGACTGAGGCAGAAGAATCGCTTGAGCCCAGGAGTGTGAGGTTGCTGTGAGCTAGGCTGACGCCATGGAGCCAGGGCAACAGAGTGAGACTCTGTCTCAAAAAAAAAAAAAAAGATTCATAGCCAAATATTTGCCATTATAATGTTTTCCAGTGTGAATGAGTGTTTAAGAAAAAAAAATAACAGGTGTATGCAGATGAGGACTAACCCTCATATTTAAGGGTTTGCCTTTTTAATATTTAGATGTTCAGAAGTCTGAACATTAAAAGTTAAAAATTCAGAGGTAGATTTGGTTCAGAAGGCATGGTATTTTTCCCAGCTCACCCTCAATCTTACTAAATTTTTGTCTGATTAGCATGGCCTTGCACATTTCTAGGAGCCTGCTAGTTACTTCTTTACTGTAATTGCTTCTTCTCGGCAACAAGGTTTGTCTTCCTATCGAAACTTCCCCAGCCCAAAGATACAATTTACAAAAGGATCCAACTCAAACATACCAGGGAAATAGTAATCTTCCATGCAACTACAAAAAGTACTACTTTTTATTTCTTTCTTCCATTTTTCTGCCTTCACATGTACAATTTCTAACATGGATTTACAATGGAAAAAGTTACCCAGATGTGGTAGTGCTCACCTGTGGTCCCAGCTGCTCTGGAGGCTGAAGCAGGAGGGTCGCTTGAGCCCAGGAGTTTGAGGTTGCTGTGAGCTAGGCTGACGCCACGGCACTCTAGCCCGGGCAAGAGAATCTCAAAAAAAAAGAAAAGAAAAAAAAAATAGAGGGGACTGATAACACAAACTTAACTTTCTCCTCTGCTTTTAGTTTATTTCAGTTCAGGAACCCAGACGATACTGTGTGTGCTATTAGAAGCTCTCACTAAAGCTGTTTCTTCCTGAAGGGGTGTCCGTGCGTCTGTTAATACGTGCCTTTTCGGTACAGGCGTACCGTGAGGCTTGAACACTGTGCCTATCCGGCTGTCTTTGATTTGGAAAAGACCACCTGAAGTCAGCACCAGTCTGATAGCCTTATTATCTGAGCGTAGTGCCAGAGTCAGCCAGACGTTCACACTGAAAAGCAGAGGGAGGGACTTCCTCGGCAGTACACACACAGGCGGCCCCGTGTGAGTATAGCGGGGGCCGCTTCTGTAGCCAAAATCCAAAAGCTCAAGATGCTTCAATAGTAGCAAAAAGATACAAGCCAGTGAACATTAAACAAACCAATGAGCAGGACCCTGGAATCTTCTTTTTTTAAATCAACTGACTGGAATTAGCAAAATGCCTACCTGATTCAGCCAGGTT
>CAUYSK010018064.1:0-13276 GCA_963575035.1 Avahi laniger
TACAGGCATGCGCCACCATGCCCGGCTAATTTTTTCTATATATTTTTAGTTGTCCGATTAATTTCTTTCTATTTTTAGTAGAGACGGGGTCTCGCTCTTGCTCAGGCTGGTTTCGAACTCCTGAGCTCAAACAATCCACCCGCCTCGGCCTCCCAGAGTGCTAGAATTACAGGCGTGAGCCACCGTGCCTGGCCTAACCTTTTTTTTTTTTTTAAAGAAAATGCTGAAGTATTGATAACATGCTTTCCAAAGAGCAGAGCCAGTCATCAAAGAGTCTGTTTACCAATTACTCTATTTGTGAGTTCTGGATTTGAGATTGTAAGAAAGAGCAATTTGTCACTTTTCTTCCATCTAAGCGAAGAAGATATCCAGTCAACCAGGTAATTTAGTAAGAGTTGCAAATATAGTGCCTGGAGAAAATATACTCTCTAAATGCTGAAGCTTTTACAGGCAGTAACTCCTAAACCCCCAAAATTGGGATAGTGTTACAGCAAGTGGTCCTGAGGACAAACCGAGCGGCACACAGAGAGTTGGAGAATCAAAAATTCATTGGCCAGCGGGCTCAGAGGGGCCTCGTTACCAAATTCTGAGCACCGTCTACCTGATTTTTCTCACTTTTATTAAGTTGTGGTGCTCTGGGGGGTAGGGAGTCAGATGGTTAATGTGCCAAGTAACAGATGGGGGTTTTCCTTATCAATAGTACATTTTAATTTCAGTCAACTAACAAAGACACTAAGAATCCTTGTGATTATTTAAAAGCATAACTCTAGCTGAACCTGTGATAAATATTATTACAAACATGTCTTATCAGAATGTGAAATGTTTGGTTATCAGGTGAAGAAATGAGCATGTTATAGAATAGCTAAAAGTGAAATTGGCTAAAATAAAAGAGAAAACTGAAACCGAATATCTTAAAAACAAAGATAAAGGCAGAAGCAATAGCAAAAAAGGAAATCTGTCTAGAACACAATTTTTAAAAGCAACACTGAAAATTGTACAACAGGAAACATGCTTTAGAAAATATGTCAGCATAGAGCAGGAAATAAAATAATGTAATGAAATGGTTCTTTGAATAAAATGGGTTAAACTGATTTTGTTTACTTCTCATTAAGTTTGTGGACTTCAGAGTACCAAAGTTCTGTGATAGGCTTGAAGCAGGACCATTGAAAAGCAACTTTATTATAGAGCTAGGGAATGATATTGAAAGTAACTCAATAACAAAAAGCTTGATAATAAACATTCCCAGTGCCTGCTGACAGATTTTTCCCAGGTACACTGTGTCCTAGAGAAAGGTTGGATTCCTGCCTTTGGCATGGGCTGGCAAGCCCTTTGCCTTTGCTGGGTATTTCCAAGGGAGACCTGGAACTGGAACTGGGAATGCTGTGGGAAGAAAACTGAAGGAACATTGTTTCCCTGTCTTGGCTTTGTGTTCATCCATTGCGAGTTTGTTTTTTTAAGCAAATTTGGGATAGTTTCACATCAGCAGTCATTACATCCTTGACAAAGATGTTTGCTTGTGTAAAATGCACCAGGAAATGATGACAACTGTATGTTGTGCCATGAGGACTCAAGAGATTTATCTCAAACGGCTTAGAAATCATAATATATTATTTCTCAGTATGATGGAATTCAACACGTGGGTGGCCCACATGGTAGGAGGACAGCCATGAAATATGGTACCAGTAGTGAAATATTTCCTGTTTTCACTTATTTCTCCTGTATTTCCATTAGCATTCATTATAGCCTTTTGCTTTTTAGCTTTTTAAATTATACCTCATTGCTTTGTTTTGATTTTAGTCTATTCTCTATGTCAGCAAAACAAAGACTCATCTCTGAGGCAGAATCTCTGAGTGTGGGGTTGAACTGGGATTGTAACCCCAGGTGAGGGACATCTTGTGATGAAGAACCTAAGCCCTTAAACAACTTTTTGCATCATAACCTTTGAGTTCCTCTTTGGAGCTTAGCAGCAGTTTATTGTTTTTGCTTTTTTAAATACACATTTAACATTCATGACATCTTTCAGACACATGAATAGGATCCGAGATTGATACACACCCATGCACCTGGCCTCTAGCTTGAGAAACACAACATTACAAATACGGTGAAGCCCCCTGTGTGTCCCTTCCCCCGCACACCTCCTTCCCTGTCCCACAGAGGTAACCAATATTTTGAATTTGATGTTTGTAACTCCCACGCTATTTATTCTTTAGGCGATGGACATTTTGGTCATTTTTACCCTTTCATTGTATAAACAGTGTGCTGTGAACACTTTTCCATGGCTGCTTCTTGTGCACATGTGGGAGAGTTTCCACATATGTGTTTGACGGGTGGGGGAGGACATCACCAGGTTTGGGAGAGTTTGCCAAAGTCATTGTACCAATTTATATTCCCAGCATTTGTGTATGAGAACTTTCTTTTCTCCATATGCTTAATTGTGGAGCTTTAAAAATTTTTGACAATTCGATGATGTGAAATGGCTTTTCATTTCCATTTCCCTGATTACAAATAAAGTTAAGTTATATTTGTGTGTGTGTGTGTGTAGGGGATGGGGGTTTCTTTCTCTGTGAATTACCTGTTTACATCTGTTGCCGATTTCTTTACTGGATTATCTTTCTTTTTGATTTGTAAACATTCTTTATATGTTCTGAATGCTAATTCTTTGTCTTTGAACATCGTTCCTCGTTACTTCTGAGGTGTAAAGGGGTTATTCTGTAGTCACATTTGACAATTATTTTCCTTTACATGTTATATTTTTTTGTATATTGCTTAAGGAAACTTTCTAACCTGAGGTTATAAAGATTTTTTCTATATCAAAAAGTTTAAAATTTTATTTTTATATTTTATATTTAAGTCTACGTGGAATTGACTTTTGTATGTGATGGGAGGTAGGAATCCAGTTTTTTCCCATATACTATCTGTATCAGTTAGATTTGCAGTATAAATTAACCACCCTAAAACTTAGTGGCTTAAGACAACCACCATTTATTTAACTTACGTTCCTCTAAGGCTGTGCATAGCTGGGCTCACCATGTGTCTGTAGTCAGTTGCCAGTCAGCTAGGTCACTCTGCTGCTGGAGGTTGACTGGTTGTCCACTGGTATAGCGGGCATGTTGCCACTCAGCCAAGTATCTCTGGTCATTCAGCAGGCTACTCGGGCTTCTTCACGTAATGGCAGCAGGTTGATTACAAAAGCGTTGTCAGATTTAGGGGGGAAAAAAAACAAGACACCCAAGTCTCTTAGTTAAATTTGAATTTCAGATGAATAATGAATTATATTTTTAGTATAAGTATGTTCTAACATATTTATTTATCTGAAATTTAAATTTAACTTGGCCTCCTGTCTTTTATCTGACACAATCTTGATTCCAGATGTCAATGCAGCTTACATCGCCCAGTCTTCTTTGTAGCTAGGAGTGGTCATGGTCCCCATGTGGGCCAAATGAACTTAAATGGAAGTTACTGGGCAAGGCTTTTGGCAAGCTGACGAAGCTGGCGGGTACCCTCGAACTCTTCTTCTGTACAGCGTGGTAACTGGAGTTGTACCAATCATTTTGCAATCACAAGGTGACTCTGAAGACGGAAGCTACATGCTAAGGAGTGAGGCACAAAAAGAGAAGGATCCTGAGTCCTACGTCACATCGTGGAGCTCCCACCTTTGTCAGGTTTTGTGATCAGAATTTTCTCACTTCATAAGAAAAAAAATGTCTTCTTTTACTATATTCTGGGACACATTGGGTAGCATTGGGATTATTTCCTCCTTTATAGTTAGAAAGAGTTCCTCTAGAAACGATCTGGGCCTGTTTTGAGGGTGGAAGATGGGTGGGAATAGTTGTTTGATAACTATTTTTTTTTTTTTAGAGACAAGGTCTTGCGGTGTTTCCCAGGCTTTGGTGCAGTGGCATAATCACAGCTCGCGCATCCTCGAATTCCTGGGCTCAAACAATCCTCCTGCCTCAGCCTCCTGAGTAGCTGGGACTACAGATGCATGCCACCATGCCCAACTAATTTTTTAATTTTTTTGTAGAGACAGGGTCTCACTATGTTGCCCAGGCTGGTCTCAAACTCCTGGCCTCAAGTGCTCCTCCCACCTCGGCCTCCTAGAGTGCTGGGATTACAAGTGTGAGCCACTGAACCCAGCCCTGATAACTGTTTCTTCTGTGATTGTTGGCTTGGTTCAGTTTTCTCTTTTATCCAAAATTTTGGTAAGGTACATTTTTCTAGGAAATTACCCATTTTCTCTAAATTTTCAAGTTTATCAATATAGAATTGAATGAGATTATTAATTTTTTAAAAATTTCTTCTGCATCTGCAGATATTTCTTTATTATTACTTTTTTAAAAATATTTGTTTCCCTTTTATTTCTTAATTAGGTTAGCTGCTGATTTGTCTATATCTTTTTTCCCCCCAAAGAACAACCTCTTAGATGTATTTATTCTATTGTTTTTCTGTTTTCTAATTTAATTTCCACTTTTATTTCATTTCCTTCTGTTTTATTTTTTTCTTTAAAAAAGGGGTGTGTGTGTGTGTGTGTGTGTGTGTGTGTATTATTTATTTATTTTTGGGGGGGAAAGAGTCTCACTCAGTCACCCTGGGTAGAGTGTAGTGGCATCATCATATCTTACTGCAACCTGAAACTCCTGGGCTCAAGCAATCCTCGTGCCTCAGCGCCTGAGCCACCATGCCTGGCTAATTTTTCTATTTTTAGTAGAGACAGGGTCTCACTGTTGCTCAGGCTGATATCGAACTCCTGAGCTCAAGCAGTCCTCCTGCCTCAGCCTCCCAGTGTTAGGATTACAGGCCTGAGCCACAGCACCTGGCCCCTTCTGTTTTCTTGAGCACAACACTACACTTTCTCTCACTCTCACCACCTTTCATAATTTCCCAGAGTTTATAACATTTTCACTGTGTTCTACAAACATAATCGTCATATTTGCTTTATATTCGAGGCTCTTGCCATAGTTTTTCCATTCACCTTTTTGGCTGGCAGAAGTTTATACTGTATGCATTTTTTTAAGAAAGGCTTATGAGGCTGATGAGAATAATATTCCCTGAGTTCTTGCATTTTCAAACCTATCATCTGTTATTTTTATACTTCAACCATAGCTTGGCATAGTATAAAATTTCTGGTTTATGTTTTCTTTTCCAAAAGGATTCTTTGGGCATTTACTAGCATTGGTGTTATTGTGGTAAAGTCTAAGGACAGCCTGATTTTTTGCCTTTATAAATGCCCTTGATCTTTTTTTTTTTCTTTTAGAGACAGGGTCTGATTATGCTGCTCAGGCTGGTCTCCAACTCCTGGCCTTAAGTGATCCTCTCACCTCAGCTTCCCAAAGTGCTGGAATTACAGGTGTGAGCCACCGCGCCTGGCCTCCCTTGATCTTTTTATTTGGCTTCCCTAGTGATTCTTACTTACTTTACGTTTGAAGATCAGATACTAGGCTATCTGCTGGTGTTGACATTCTGTTTGTTTCTTTCTTGAATTTTGCTGTGTCCTTTCAATCTACAAATTCAAATCTACTTTTATTTCTGGTGAGTTTTCTTCAATTATATCTTTAAATATTTTTCTGTTCCATTATATATTATTTATTGTTGTATAAAAAATTACCATTCATGTAGCAGCTTAACGTAAGACTATTTATTACCTCAGAGTTTCTGTGGGTCAGGAGTCTGAGTGAGCATGGCTTCACTGGATCCTCTGCCCAGAAGCTCACAAGGCTACCCTGAAGGTGTCGGGTAGGCCCACGGTGTCATCTGAGGCTGAGTTCTCTTCCAAGGCCAATAGATTGTTGGAAGAATTGGCTTCCTTGCAGCTGTAGAATTCACAGTGGCTCGCTTCTTTAAAGACAGCAGGAGAGAATGTGTCTGAATTTAGGGAGCACCTCAGTTCTTCTTTTAAAAGCTTTTACCTTATTAAGTCAGGCCCACCTGGTATAATCTCTTTTGAGTAACAAATTAACTGGTTTGCGACTTTAATTACATATGGAAATCCCTTCACCTTTGCCATACTCTATTGTCTAGAAGCAAAACACAGTTTCCCCCTGCACTCAAGGAACAAGAATTATGTAAAGAATCACCTTAGGGTGTGTCCACAGCACATTATTTCCCTTTTCTTTTATGGATTTTGCAGTTATGTGTTTGTTGGATCTCGTTCACCTGGCCTCCATAGCTGTCATTTTCTCTAGACTCCTTTTCAATTCTGTATTTCCATCCATGTTACTCACTTATTTACAGCATCATCTCATCTCTTTGTGCTGCTTCCATATTTACCTTAATTTCTTTGATGGTTTTATTTTTTTCTCCTACTTCTTTCCTGAGCCTTGCCACAGAACATTTCATTTCTCTTCCCCCTACGCCTCTCCCTTCTCCCCACTTCCCCTTCCTTTCATCTTCCCCCTCTTACCCCTCTCTGTCTCCTTCCTCCTCCTCCTTCTCTTTCTTCTTTTAATTCTTTTGTTCCTGGTCTACTTTGTGCTTTTGTTTTATAGAAGCAATTGTTATTCTTTTCATTCATTGCAGAATGCTTTGTCACAATTTTTATTTGCTTTGTGGCAATTTTCTGATGAGTAATCTTTGCTTTCTTTTCTTATAGTCTCTTTCAAAATATCCTGAGATTTTTATTTACTCATTTTTTTTTTTTTTTTGAGACAGAATCTCACTGTGTTGCCCGGGCTAGAGTGCCATGGCCTCAGCCTAGCTCACAGCAACCTCACACTCCTGGGCTCAAGCGATCCTCCTGCCTCAGCCTCCCGAGTAGCTGGGACTGCAGGCATGCGCCACCATGCCCAGCTAATTTTTTCTATATATTTTTAGTTGTCCAATTAATTTCTTTCTAATTTTTAGTAGGGACAGGGTCTCGCTCTTGCTCAGAGACCCAGGCTGGTTTCGAACTCCTGAGCTCAAACAATCCCCCAGCCTCGGCCTCCCAGAGAGCTAGGATTACAGGCGTGAGCCACCGCGCCCGGCCTATTTACTCATTTTTGAGTGAGTTTTTCCTTTACTGTTTATTTGCAGGTTTATGTGGGAGGTAAACTAAGCCATTCTGGGTTTAGTTATTTTCTTTCCACACATTGAAGGTATCATCTTCTTATTTCTATGGTTGTTCTTGAGAAGTCTGCTGTTATTCAGATTACCTTATCTTTAAAGATAATCTCTTTTCACTCTGGTTGCTTTGAAGATTTTTTTTTTTTTTTTAATGTTTGGAGTCCTGAAGTTTCTTTATATTTTGTCTAGATTTCTTTTTGGTTATCCTGAATCTATGGATTTCTGTATTTCATTGATAAAATTCTCAGCTTTTATTCCTTCAAATATGTGTCATTTTCTGTATTTTTTCCTTCTGAAATTCCAATTAGAAATGTGATGGAACATTGTATATGTCTTTTATGTCTCTTAACCTCTTTTTCCATTTTTGTCATCTCTGTGGTACATTCTAAGCAATTTTTTTTTTCAGCTCTAACTCCCATGCCACAAAATCTCTCCATCTGGTTTCATCTGACAGTATCTTATTCTTTTACCTGTGTTAGATTCCACCGGGTACTTCTTTAATCATCTTCAATGTACTTATTTGATAATTTGCACTAGCAATACTGTCATCTGAAGTCGTTGGGGGCCTGATTTTGATGTGTTCTTTTGACTTTCTTGCATGATAGTTTGTTCCTTGTGTGTTCAGTAATTTTGAATTGTGAGTTCATATTTATTTGGGCTCTACTTGTGAGGCTCGTGAGTGGCCTGGCTTGGAGAAGAGTTCCTTTAGAGAGGATGTAAATTGGCTTTTCTGGGAATCTCAGGACTGTTAACATCTCAGGACAACTGTGCTCATTTCTTGGCTTGGGGTTACCAGGGTCATGTATGTTGTGAGAATTTGAATCTTGAACCCACATAAGGAAAAAGCTTTGGTTATGATTTTTCAAGGGCTACTTTTTTCCTCCTACTTACAGCCCAAGATGAGATATACAGGTTTCTGTGTCCGCCAGTTACTTTAGCAGACAGGCAGGTATTTGTTTATTTTTGCCTATTTATCAAAGAGGGAATAGCTTTTTAAGGGTTCTAACTACATACACAGATCTCACTCCAACCTCAAGATCTTGTCTTCTGCCCTGTATGGTCATTAAAGTCTAACTCCCTCAGATATAAAGATTGTGAAATGTCCCAGTGACACCTCACCTCTCTGGTTCTCAGTTATTTATTTGGTTTTAGTTTTTATTTTTAAAATACTTTATTTTTTAAAGAAGTTTTAAGTCCACAGTAAAACTGAGTAGAATGTACAGAGAGTTCGCATATACTCCTTGCCCCAACACATGCATAGTCTCCCAGATTATCAATATCCCGGCACAGAGTAGTACATTTATTACAGTCGATAAGCCTGCATTGACATATCATTATCACCCAGAGTCCACAATTTATATTAGGATTCACCTTTGGTGTACAGGTGTTGTACATTTGATGGATTTTGACAAATGTATAATGACATGTATCTACCATTACAGTATCACACGAATAGTTTCACTGCCCTAAAAATCCTCTGTGCTCTGCCTGTTATCCCTCCCTCCCCCCTAACTCCTGGCAACTACTGATCTTTTTACTGTTTCTGTAATTTTGCATTTTCCAGAATGTCATGTAGTTGGAATCATACAGTATGTAGCCTTTTCAGTTTGGTTTCTTCCATTTAATAATATGCATCTTAAGGTTCCTCCCTGTCTTTTCATGGCTTGATAGCTCATTTCTTTTTAGCGCCAAATAACATCACATTGTCTGGATACGTCACAGTTTATTAATCTATTCACCTACTGAAGGGATACCTCAGTTGTTTACAAATTTTGACAATTATGAATAAAGCTGTTATAAACATCCATGTACAGGCTTTTACAAGGACATAAGTTTTCAACTTCTTTGAGTAAATGCAAGGAATGTGATTGCTGGATCATATGATAAGAGTATGTTTAGTTTTGTAAGAAACTGCCAAACTGTCTTCCAAAGGAGCCGTACCATTTTGCATTCCCCCCAGCAATGAATGAGAGTTCCTGTTGTTCCACATCCTCAACAGCATTTGGTCTTGTCAGTGTTTTGGATTTTTTAGCCTTACTAATATGTGTGTGGTGGTATCTAGTTGTTTTAATTTGCAATTCTCTAATGACACGGGATGTGGAGCATCTTTTCGTAAGTTTATTTGCCATTTGTATATCTTCTTTGTTGAGATGTCTGTTCAGATCTTCTGCCTATTTTTTAATTAGGTTATTCTTTTCCTTATTGTTGATTTTTAGGAGTTCTTTGTATATTCTGGATAACATTCATTCATCTGATATGCCTTTTGCAAATATTTTCTCCCAGCCTATAGCTTGTCTTTTCATTCTCTTGGCAGGTGAGAGCTACCACATCGGGCTAATTTTTCTATTTTTCGTAGAGACAGGATCTCACTCTTGCTTAGGCTGGTCTCGAACTCCTGAGCTCAAGAGATCCTCCTCCCTGGGCCTCCCAGAGTGCTAGGATTACAGGCGTGAACCACCACGCCTCGCCTCTGTTAGTGTTTTTTATATCAAACATTTCTTTTTGATTTTTTCTTAGAATTTCCATCTCTTTGCTTACATTACCCATCTATTCTTGCATGTTGTCTCTTTTTTTCCAGTAGAGCCCTTGGCATGTTCATCATAGTTATTTTAAATTGCTGGTCTGATAATTCCAGCATCCCTGCCATTATCTGACTCTGGTTGTGAGGTTTACTCCTTCTTCACACTGTATTTTTTACTTTTTAATGTGTCTTGTAATTTTTTGTTGAAAGCTAGACATGACGTACTGGGTAAAGGAACTGCATTAAATAGGCATTTAGTGATGCGTGGTGAGGAGCGGTGGGAGGAGACGTGTTCTATAGTCTTATGATTAGGTCTCAGTCTTTTAGGGAGCCTGTGCCTCGGGACTGTGAACTTTACAAGTGCTTCTCAGGCCCCCTGTCCACCAGGTAGAACTGAATGGCAAGAGGGGCCTAGAGTTGGGTATTTCCCTTCCCTCAGCTCAGTTGAGTTCTAATAAAACCCCAATAGGCTAGGCTCTGGTAAAATCCTTTCTCTGGAGGTCAGGCCTGCTAAAGAATACTTTGTTTACTTTTCCACAGCCTCTGCCAGAAGCATGATGGGATTTTTCCCAGTCTTCCTTGTGAGAACCTAGTACAGCTCCTAGAGGTAAACTCACAAAAGTGTGGGTGCGCCCATCTGAGACTAGAGTTTTAAACTTACAGTCTTGTCCCTGCTGAGCCTCCAGCACTTCATCAGTTACATTTTAGGTGTTCCTACCTGATGCAGGTTCCTGTGGAGGTTCTGCTTGTGGGTTTCTGCTCTGGTAAGTTGTGATTCTCTCTATCAGCCTGTGTCTCTAATACCGGGGGCAGAAGTTTGCCTGTGACCTCAATTTTCTGACATATCTAAGAAGAGTTGTTGGTTTTCAGTTTGTTTAGCTTTTTACTTGTTAGAATGGAGTGGCAACTTACAAGCTCCCCACATGCCAGGCTGGAAGCCTGAAGTCAGCTCTTTCTTTATTTTTTCCTTATGGTTTTCATTTATTAGAAAAACTGTGTAACATTGAAGAAAGCATTTTAAATCCTCATAAAAATGGCTTGCATGTTTTCATTTATTCACAATCTTTTTCAGTCTTTGTTCACATGCATACATATTTTACTTAGCTATTATAGTAAATATAGAAAATTTTTCATAATATATTTGTTTAGCATATCTTAAGCATATTTCATTTTCAAAGACTTAATAATTATCTCTATAGTTTTTGCTTAATATTCTACCTGGCTGATATACATTAATTTTCCTAACTTTCTTCCTATTGGATATTATTTATTTCTAGTTTTTGTCTATTGGGGTTCATCCTTCAGTTTCAGCTGGTTTCAACCTATTGAACACTAGACATTTTACAACAGATATTTTTACTTCAACTTATAGATGAAGAAATTGAAGCTTAGTTATGTTAAATATAACAAGGTCATATAATTAATAAGTATCAGCACCAGGATTTCAACTGAGACGTGTTGAAACTCAAAGGCCTATTTTCTTTACTTGCATGGTATGCTATTACTTCAGCTGATACCTTTTTTCCTTGTTTAGAATGACTTACTATTAAATAAGATAAAATTCCAGAGGTAAACTGTTTATGACTCAAATACAAAATTTCAAACTTGTTTATACCAGTAAGACATTGCTATTTATTATCCCTTTACTACTTTACCCCTTAATTTTTTTATAATTTTTTAAAATTTTTTTTAGTATTTTTAATAGTACCGGTTTTTTGTTTTTTGTTTTTTTGAGACAGGGTCTCACTCTGTTGCCCATGCTAGAGTGCAATGGCGTCACCATAGTTCACTGCAACCTCAAACTCCTGGCCTCAGGCAGTCCTCCAGCCTCAGCCTCCTAAAGTGCTAGGATTATAAGTGTGAGCCACTGCGCCTGGCCAAATAGTACGGTTTTTAATTTGTATTTTGTACATAAGTTTAAAGTCTTAGAAAATATTTGTTTATGATTTGTTTTCTTCTTGTTAAAATCTGTTCTTGTTCATTGCCTATTTATAAGTGGTGTCTTGATGTTTATATTTTGCATGTAAATTTTAATTTGTCAATCTTTTTTTTTTCTTTTTCTTTTTTTGTGGACACAGAATCTCGCTCTGTCTCCATGGCCAGAGTGCAGTGGCATCATTGTAGCTCCCTGCAGCCTCAAACTCCTGGGCTCAAATGATCCTCCTGCCTCAGCCTCCTGAGCATCTGGGACTACAGGTGTGTGCTACTGCGCCCAGCTAATTTTTTCTATTTTTAGTAGATAGGGTCTTGCTCTTGCTCAGGCTGATCTTGAACTCCTGACCTCAAGTGATCCTCCAGCCTCGGCCTCCCAGAGTGTTAGGATTACAGGCATGAGCCACTGCACCTGGCCTGTTTCTTCCATTATTTTAACTGCTTCAAATTTTAGAAAGTTGTTTCGTCAAGTATCTGATAACTAATTCTAATTTATGCTCGTTTTCCTAACATTCAGATGATTTTGAGTTTATTTTTGTATATGGCCTAAGGTATTTAAAATTTTTTCCATATTGTTATTCATTCATCCCAATATCACTCATTCAATCAACCTTCTCCCCCATGATTTTGAGTGTGGTGGCATAAAAAGAGTGTGGGCTTTTGGACAAATAGTTTTGGTTGAAATCCTCGCTCTGGATAGTAATCCCCTTCTAGTTTAAGAGTAACCACTTCCCCAAAAGAAGCTAGAATATCACCCTCTGTTTTCCCTCTAGTGCTGAGGAATATATCACTTAAAACTCTTGTGGAAGGGCCGGGCGCGGTGGCTCACGCCTGTAATCCTAGCTCTCTGGGAGGCCGAGGCGGGCGGATTGTTTGAGCTCAGGAGTTCGAGACCAGCCTGAACAAGAGCGAGACCCCGTCTCTACTAAAAATAAAAAGAAATTAATTGGACAACTAGAAATATATAGAAAAAATTAGCTGGGCATGGTGGCACATGCCTGTAGTCCCAGCTACTTGGTAGGCTGAGGCAGTAGGATCGCTTGAGCCCAGGAGTCTGAGGTTGCTGTGAGCTAAGCTGATGCCATGGCACTTGCCCCAGGCAACACAGTGAGACTCTGTCTCAAAAAAAAAAAAAAAAACTCTCGTGGAAGACTGAATCCCCTACCCAACCCTATACTCCCGCCACCCTAGGGAGCCCAGGTCTGGAAGCCTTAGACCTGCATGCCAGGTAAAGCTGTAGGACTAGGGGAGCCAGTCAGATGTCTGCCGCATTGAGAGTCTGGTTGGCATTGGGCAATGGGACTTGTGTTAGAACCAGGATGCAGCTATGGCTGAGCTGGGACCTTTGCCAGAAGAAGAAAGGCACACAAGTAACCACTGATTTAACCAAAGCAGAAGTGAAGAAAAATGCTTAATGCCTCTAGGAAGAGAGGTGCAAGAGTGGAGACACTAATCATTTCTCTACACAACTACCGTTGTTACGGTTTGAAGCGCGAGAAAAGACCACTTAAGACCGAAACTGAGCCAAATTGTGAGTCTTTATTAGCTGGCCAGCGATTACCCTCTGCACCGCTACAGACAGCTTCACAGAGAGCAGTCCCGAGCCAGGAGAGGCCAGTTCTTTTAAAGACAAAAACCACACAACGATAAATCATCTAATTGCTTGCATAAGCACAGTTACAGAAGCAAAAAAGCGTTAGTCCTAACCATGGTACAATCTTATCTTGGGCCGACATGGTCTAGGAGGTTTTGGGAATTCTCCCCTTTTCTTAGATGAGTTTC